>BKCH01000625.1:12500-93102 GCA_008635985.1 Ficus erecta | reverse complement strand
AGGCATGTTTTGAAAAAAATTAGAAATAAGAAAAGTTGCTAACCTTTAAAATTGAATTATTAGAACATACTATCTTAATAGAATATTTTACTTTCTATTGACATGTTGAATCCAAAATGTCAATGACATCACGACATACATCAAATTCATTTATTATTTTGATAACTGTAAAATCAACGACATATCATTTTTCGTTACATACCTTATTATCGATGGACACTTATCGTTTTTGTTAACGATTCATCAAGACAAAAATCCAACAAATATTACCAGCATTAATGAAAGGACATCCGTATTGCAACAAGAATACGATAAGTGCTAGCTATACAAGCACAATCCATTCACATATCATCTTATGGTAGGTTTAGCCTTACACTACAGTGTCATTGTATATGCTTCATCCCTAAAGTGGAGAGCACCATTATTAGATTGGTACTAACAATAGGAAAAAAAAATAAAAAAACTTCTAAATATTGGAGATAAAAAAAAAAAAAAAATTTGAACAACACAACTCGAGAAGTAACTTTAGTTTGCAAATCATGGAATCACAAAAAATAAAAAACCAAAATAAGTTAAAAATATTTTTATCCAAGGCTTACTTGACTTGACTCTCAATTTGTTCATCCATTCTTCGTATAAAAGGCACGAGCAAAATGCTTTCAGTTTCGCTTGATTCTGAGAGGAAAGTAAACCTCTTATAGCGTACCCTCTTCTCTCTCTCTCTCTCTCTGAAATCTAAACTGTGTGTAGAGAGAGAAAGATATATACTCTTCTCCAAATTACCAATGCCCAACTCTCTCACTTCTCTTGCTACATTGTCCTAAACCAGCACTATATATTCCCTTTGATTTTCCGCAACTTACCCTCCTATGTCTTGAGAAAAATAGTAATTGAAAAAAAAAAAAAAAGGAGAGAGAGAGAGAGCTTTTCTATTGATTCATTTATTTATTTTTTTGTTGCATGTTTTGAGATACTCAACATAGAGCCATTTACAAGCACAACACTGCAAGCAACAGTTTTCCTTCGCGAACTGCTCTCTTGCATGTCGTGAGCCACTGCCTCCTTCACCATTCTTTCATGATCTTTATGTGTATTTTTGTTTTGTCTTGTCTTGTTGTTTTATTAAATGGGTATTGATTTTATTTTTATTTTTTTGTTTTGAATTATGACTGAGTTTGTTTAACTCTCGGCGGGTTTTTGAAGCTTGTGGCTTTCTGGGTTTTGATTGAATTGGGTCGTTTCACGCTCCTTATGGCTCCTGTTAGAGGCTCCAAAAAGAGGAAGAAGGCTGAGAAGAAGCCCGAAGAGAATGCTTCTTATGCTTCTGGGTCGTCCGAGAAGGAGGGCCCTCTAGATTGGTGGGATGAATTCTTGAGAAGAGCTAATGGTATATTTTCTGTGATGTTATTATTGTTTTACTTATTAATTATTATTATTATTGCATTTTTTTTTTTAATTTTCAGTTTGTCGTTATTTTTTCTGCTATGTGCTCTTCTGATACATATATGCTTGATTGATGTTGCTGCTGTTGAACTGTCGTATTTTGTGGTGGGCTGAATTCGTTTTTGTGTAAATCTATTTACTTTTTATGCTTTTATTTTCTCTTTCAAGTCAATAGTTTGTTTATCACAAATGCATCTGGGCAGGTATAAGAAGAATCCCTAATCCTTGTTCAATGTCATCCTCTTCAGCTAAAGGAATGTGGAAAACGATGACTACAGATATAGCTTTTAACTTTGATAGTTGAAATTGATTTAATCTCTAGATAAAAAATGTGCTTTATGTTTTACAAGATAAACTACAATCCTTGTGAAATTTCTTACCAATTATAAGAAAAAGTTTTCGTTTTTTCAAATACTAGTAAATGCCGGATCTTGTTGGGTGTTTTAAGAAGTCTGAATTCCAAACATGAATAGAAGCCTCATATGGATGGTTAATATGCTGACAATTAAGATCTTTCGTGCAATAGAAGATCTAGATCGTTTGGTTTTTTAGTTTTTGGATACCAAAGTTGAGCCGCGGTCTTGAGCACTACCATAAGTTACAACTTACAACTCCTCTGGCACATGAAGGTTGGAATTATAAGCTATAGTCACCATAGGGTAAATTCAAATAGGAAAGTGCTTTTGTTAGATTCATAGGGCTTTTACTTCCCAAATTCATTCCCATACTTCTTTCTTGTCGTTGTTTTCAATAAATTGCTCATGATGATTTTTATAAATCTTTAAATTTACTTTTCCTTCTCATCTTTTTTCAATGAGAGGGCTATGTCTGGATTCGGTTTTATTGCTCCAGTTCTGTTTGTTCCGTGTAAGCAGTTAAGAATATGTCTCTTGTTACTCCTTTTTTAGTTATAGTACATGTACAGTTTGATAATCGTGTTTGTCATCAGATTATATCCCGAGGAAAAAGATGGTGTAATTTTCCATCTGGGAATGTTTCGACTTAAGCCTTTGAGTGTGAGAATGATTCTGTAAGAGAAATTTGTTATTACCATGCAAACACTTTTTTCTATCATTTATCAGGAACTGCATGGCAGGCTGATCTTATCTCAGAAGTAAACGTTTCAACAACAGAAGTATCTACCCTTTCTTTGATATGTGACTGAATTGCTTCAAGGCTTAACGTTTGACATTATTGATCTCACACGCCAGGGCCCAGGAACCTCTTTACAAGTTCAATTATATTTTCCTTGACACCCTTAGGATTTGTTAAAAAACACTTGGAAATGGATCGTTAGGTTTTGCTGTGGTTAACTTTTTCTCTTACCTCGCAACAAGGATGTTACTAATCCTTTTCTTTTTGCTCCATTTATTTATTTTTTTCAAGACGAAGGCCACAGTCTCTTCTATTTTCCTTTCTCCTGCATGTTTTGAAGTGTATTCACGTGTGTTTCAGAAAATTACTGAAAAAGCAAATGGATCCTTAAGAAGTATCTATGACAGCTTGATTAAACATAATTGTGTTTTCAAACCTTGAAATGTATCACACACTATGGTAGGTAGGACCAATAGATAGACAAGCTCTTATCCGGGGCAAACTGAAGAGTGAGGGAATAGAGTTAGTTTGTTTCAACTGTGCTTGATATGTTCCAAAGCAAGGCATGGAAATGAGAGAATATTCATAGTTATGTTGCAAGCAGTTTAATCCATCAACATGTAGTTTAAAAACCTTAGACAACACTAAAGTGAGATGATACTCCGAGGTCTTTCGTTAGTGAGAGGGTGCTGTCTTTACTGTTTGATGGAAACCAGAAAAATTTCAGGCCTATTTCTTGTATCTAGGGTCTTGTTCGCAAGAAACTTAATTGTAAGTATCTCCACAATAGTAAAATAAAATTTCTCTGAACACAAAAGGTAGAAGACATGCAATACAACAAAAGAAAATGTCCAGTCAGCGAAAGAATTTACTTGTTGCTGGCAAAATCCCTTATCATTGGTTCATTGGTCTAAAGTAGTTTTCTTGCCCAAGAATGAATGTTCGCACCGAATGCAAGTTGCTTCCTATGTGCTTTTTAAAGAGCGGCTAGACTTTGAGAAATTAAATCAGTACTATGCGGCTTTGTGTCTTAAGTAACTAGGAATAAGTAATTATTGTTTAGAATATTCCTGATACCTAAAATGAATAAGAAGATCTTTGTAAAAGACTTCTTTTCTTTCTATTATTCAACGTCTACTTACACCTTTAGCTGTGTACATAGTTGTTTTTACCTCATCATCACCCTCTACCCTCTACCCAAAACCATTCCTTTGCAATGACTTCAAACTGCATACCTGTATGGAATCAAGGTAAAGGGTTTGTGTTTTTATCATTAGACAATCATAGAACTTCAGTTCTGCAGTTCTGCTTCACAATATTTCTATTATTCATATGTATCTGCGGTACTTGGTGTATATATTAAATGGAATCATGACTGAATTAACTAGTAACATGATTATGTTGGCATTAATGTTTCCAGTTATTTGTTCTGTATATCTCTGATTTTTGACATGAATTGTTGGGTATTAGCAAATTAATATGAATACCTATGGAAAGGGAAGTGTGAATTTTGCGCTTTGATAGTTTTTTAAGTATAGATTCTGTTGTTTATTGCAACATCCCACCAGGAAGTACTGAATTCAAATAAAAAGACTTATTTAGAATTGTAAACATCTTTTTCCTTCTTCCTTCATGGCAGGACTTCAGGTTCCATCAAAACATTTAGACAAGTTTGAATCTGTTTTCAAGCTTTCACGGAAAACCTTTGACTACATATGTTCACTCGTTAAGGAAGATATGATGGTGAAGTCGGCTCATTTTGTGTTTGCAAACGGCAAGCCTATGTCTTTATGCGATCAAGTTGCTGTAGCATTAAGAAGGCTGAGCTCCGGTGACTCACTTGTGACGATTGGTGATTTTTTTGGGCTGAACCACTCAACTGTCTCCCAAGTGACATGGCGATTTGTGGAATCCATGGAAGAAAGGGCGCTTCACCATTTACAATGGCCTTCCACAGAAGCAGAGATGACAGAAATCAAGTCCAAATTTGAGAAAATCCGAGGATTCCCTAATTGCTGCGGTGTAATTGATACTACCCACATTGTAATGTGCCTGCCCGCTTCAGACCCTACAGGCGACGTGTGGCTTGATCATGAGAAGAATCACAGCATGGTCTTGCAAGCTGTTGTGGATCCCGACATGAGGTTCCGGGACATAGTCACTGGATGGCCAGGAAAAATGAAGGATTCGTTGGTTTTCGAGAGCTCAAATCTCTACAAACTTTGTGACAAGGAAGAGAGATTGAACGGAAAGAAGGTAGAGATTGCTAAAGGATCAGAAATAAGGGAGTACCTAATCGGTGATTCAGGCTATCCTTTGCTGCCCTATCTTGTGATCCCTTACGAAGGAAAAGATCTTCCAGAATCAAAAGCCGAGTTCAATAAGCGTCATTCTGCCACCAGGATGGTCGCACAACGGGCATTAGCGAGGCTGAAGGACACGTGGAGGATCATTCGAGGAGTAATGTGGAGACCTGACAAGCACAGGTTGCCAAGGATTATTCTTGTTTGTTGCTTGCTTCATAACATGATCATCGATATGGAAAGTGAGGTGTGGGATGAGATGTCTCTGTCTCCCAACCATGACTCGGGTTATCACCAAGAACTCTGCGAAACGGTGGACATCGAGGGTGTGAATCTGAGAGAAAAGCTGTCTCTCTACTTGTCTGGCAGGTTGCCACCTTAATTGCTTTCCATTTCTAATTTTCTCAAAGAGTTGTCAAAGATTGTTGTCTTTTTATTCTATATATATATATATATATTTTGTTTCTCGAGACAGAATCTCCTATTGAAAAATTGTTGAAATGAAGTTTTTATTTCAAGTTCTTTCGTTTTAGAATCCGAGTAACACAAGACAAGTATCAAAACAATAGGGTGGATGGCCAGGTGATAGACTGAGGTGCTGTTTTTTCAGTTATTCCATGTCTTGAGATTTTTTCTAGTGTTAATACTTTTTCTCAGTCCCATGGACAGTTTTTCTTGCTGTCCAAACACAATCCAATCGATGTGAGAGGCGCACAACCAAACAAATTTTATAGCCTTTTGAAATCAGACACTTTTAACTTAGCCTTCCTACTGAAGCAAGGAATTTGAAGTTTGTAAGTAAAAAAAAATGCCGGGCCGTGTGCGTTTAGAACTCTCGCATTTTCATCACAATAACGTTGCTGTTGTTGTGGTTTTCTATTTTATTTTATTTCATTTTATTATTATTATTATTATTATTTTAATGAAAATTTACATCAAAGTCAAATTTACCAACTGTTTGACTCCTCTGATGTGAACTAAAATTTAAAGATGCAAACTAGTTGGATAAACATTCTACACAAGAGTCCCTATACGATCTAAGCTGCAGCCATTTTTTCTTTATTTTTTTTTTCTTTTAGTTTTTTTGCTAGAAACATTTTCAATTTTAATTTTTTTAAGAAAGAGATAAATAAAATTTTTTTTTTGGGAAACGTAAAGACGTAGACAGTTCTAAAATTTTATCTGAAAAAAGAGTTTTAAAATTTTACAGTAAATAATATATCTAAGTTGAAAAATGTCATTTCTTGTAAATTAATTCTTAAAAATAACCAAAAAGTTACTATTTTTCTTCTTTCTTTCTCTCTCTCTCCTTTTTTATTATTATTATTATTTTATTCTTCTTCTTCTTCTGTTAAATGGGGATGCTCTAAAACTGTCGGTAAGCCAAAGGCATCATGGGGAAGGCTTTATCCTCCAAAATTAAGCCATGCTGAGACAAGAGCGCTCTCATAATGAATGTAAACGTACGAAATCTAGAGGGGCTCTAACATTAATACATTTCCTTTTTTTTTTAGGGGATTTATACATTTCTTTCAATACACTGTAAAGTACAAAATGAGATTTCAGTTATCAATTTTTTCTCATTATTTATCATATCTTGAGAAGCTCAAAATTATAAGAGAATTGATACAAAACTAAATAAGTAAACACTAGTCCCATTTCCTCAGTTGCTTTAAGTTACCTCGGTTGAATTTACCGGATCAAAGGTTATCTTAAGTATTAAAATAGTCGTCGACTACTTTAATGCCTCCTAAACACTCGATTTAAAGAGAGAGAGAGAGAGAGAGAGAGAGAGAGGTCCGCAAAAGGATCAAACTCCACCATAATAATGAAATTATTCAACCAAGGCTTGTACCAGTTACCGACAACTGCTCTATATTATATATATATATATATATATTTTTTTTTTTTTTTTGGGGTGCTAGCAAATTTGTACATGAGAAGAAACACAAACACCCTCCTTTTGGAAAGGATCATATCAAAATACCGTTGAAGCTGACTTTTTTCGGCGTCGAGATTGGACTCATTTCAAATATGCAAATGTGAGCCTTCATATTGTCGTCAACGAGAGACTCTTGCCTCTTAAAAGGGTACAAATTCAGCAGTACCAATTTGGACAGTCATATTCACATGAAACTACTTTACACCAAAATATGCCAGAATCCGATAAAGCTGTAAGTTGGCTATATGGGGCTGAAACAATAAAAAGCCATAGGGAAAACTATGACAAAAACAGTCATACCCGAAAGACCTTGTTTATGAGAGTTAATCATCATGAAGGGATGATATAAAGGTTCAGACACTTTTGCTTTACAGGTTCCGGGACCATAAAGTCGTCGACGAGAGGGACTCCACATATCTCCCCCAGGACCAGCAAGAACCAATTTATAGTTGATGGTGGGCACGCAAAATCATCCATCGAGGCTTCAGCTTTCTCTCCAGAATTGCTTTTCTCCGGGGTATCAGAGCGCACTGAGGACTGAAAAAGAGGCATGAATTAACTACTGTAAAAAAAGAGACTGAACAATTGGAAACAGATTCAGGTTGTCGCTCATGAACTACAAAATTAAAGAATTGACAAAAATACTGTAGGATCGCAGTCTGGTGTGACTTCTTTCGGCATGGGTCATGATTTCTTCAGACTTTGTTGGGCATTGACTGGAACTTTGGGGAACATTTATTTCCATAGACATTTGTACTCCTAGAACCAGATCTGCACGAAAGCTGAAATTGAAGCAAAACTGGATTAGTAAGGGACTGAAATGGAATCAAATAAGAATTGCTTAATTGTTTTAAAATGGAATCTACGTCATGCCGATTGGGACGTTTGAATGCCTTGAGTGGCACTGCATCTTCATTCTCTTCTTGTTCTTTACGGTATCTCTCAACAGCTAACAGGAGCGGAATCGCTGTCCAGTTGCTTGCTCAACATAGTACTGCAAATGTATCTCAAACCGTAAATTCTCTAGTTTCTGAATGGGGCAATAGGATTAATTATCAATAAAAAAATATTTAAGGAAAAACAAAATCCCTCAGCATTCATCAATGGTTCTATATATGCCATGCCGAACGCATACATGCATGCATGCTCCATCTACCTATTTTTATGCAAACCAGTACATGCATCAAAACAAATGGTATTAAGCTGCAAAATTTTACCTAGCTCCGAGAAGAGAAGCAAAAATAAAAATAAAAATACACACACACGAAAGCAATAACCTTCAGCAAGTACATAAAAGCCGAATAAAGTACTATTGAGTGACAAGGATCAGAGTAGCAGTTAAAACTGGGAACAGAAAACATACCTTTTGAACAGTATAGTGCCGTTTTTCTTTTTCTCAATGATCCAACCATCAGGTAGTTACAAAGTTTGATGTTTTCCCACTGGTAAAAGGAGCAATCTGCAGTATAGTATTGAAAATGTCAATCCCCTTCACCTATCATTTTGATTCGAAACTATTTCTGCTGGCAATTTGGAATTGCCAATGATCTCAGATAATTTATATCAGAAAAAAAAAAAAGAAGAAGCGAGAAGAAGGAAAAACACTACTCTTTCCCCTAGTTTTATGCTATTTTTAGGTGCCTATAACCTTCAGATGAAGATTAAACTAAATTTTGAAAACCATCAAGTTAGAAGCATTATACGGCAATAGTTTGAGATCAATCATCATTTAAGCGAGTGAAATTTGATGCACTTATAATAATATACTAGAAAAGACTCATTTTATTTTGGATCTCAAGTTACGTTGTTCAGGTTCACTATGAAAATCCAGAATGTGAAAGCTTCTGCAGGAAAGTTTGGAGGATACTAGAGGCTGCCCAATTGGTTGGATGTATGAGCAGGTTTGAGGTCTTTTAATTTTTTCAAGAATTTCATTTCCTGTCTCTTAGGCCTTTAGCCTCAGGGGGAAACACATAAACCAAATGGATTTACAACCTTTTAGTGATTGCATTCCCTTCCATCATTTAAATGTGTAATGAGATAAAAACTTGTTCCAGACTTACAGCACGTTTGTCACTTCCTTGTTTAAATGCCTTGGGTGTGGATGTATCTGTGCTTCCATCACTTAGATTTAGGTGTCTCTTACGGCCTTTGCCGAACCAAATTTCTTTCCTGTCCGCGGTTCAATGTAAAACTGCAACATATTACAAAAGAAATCACTGATTGGCCAACTCTATAAGGACTAAACTGACAGAAATAACAACAGTAAAATTATAATATAAGTTTCACAACGAACAATATTCACTTAAAACATTAACATTTAAGAAGTCCGGAGTTTATTTTTTTCCTGTTCTTATAGGTATCTTTGGACGTTTACTAAAGAGCCATGTTCAGTCCAAGGCTAAATATAGTACGACAAACATAAGTGAAAAGTAAAATTCTCTAGTTTCTGATGAACCAATATGCTTATAACTGAAAGAACCAAGGGAGCACTGATTGTTGGTGAACGGTATGATCTCTCTAACATACAGTACATACATACACCAAGACCAAAATGTAGAAGGATATCTGATATTTTACCTCATTCAATATACAGCAAGTGCCACATCAGCAAATACAGAACTTGATAAACCCTGTGTAACGTAGAGCAAGTAGCAGGGCTAAGATTGAACAGAAATTACCCTTGTCAAGCTTGCCAGGAGTTAACTCCAGTGTACTCGCCCGCTTTCCCCTCAATCCTCCAACCATCAGGTAGTACAAAGTCTGAGGGGCTCGTCGTGATAATTGGCATCTGCAGGAATATTGGCATTATCATGTGCGATCTTCTTCTCCGTAAAACCTAATCATTATAACTTGAAAACCTCATTCTACTGCGAGTTGGACCACTTTTTCACCTGTTATCTATAATAGGCACTTAAACATCCAGAAAGGCATATGGCATGAAGAACATGCTATAAACAATCAAAGGTTAGACCCTTAAAGCCATGCATGTTAACTTTTGCAATTGAATTCGGTAGTTCAGATAACATGCTCAGGCACCTACTATGCACTATCGTATGAAAGCATTATGAGATGTTTAAGGCTTGTTAAAGAATACTAAAGGGTGCAAAATCGAGAGGATGTGTGAACTAGAATTGCAGCTTCTTTCCTGTTCTAAATATTCCATCATGATGCTAATGTACGAAACTGCAAAACATAATCAGAAGGGCATTAAAAAATTAAAACAAAAAATAAAACAGCAGATTCATGCAGAGTGCATCTTACAATTTGTTTGGTACAAGAGAATTTTTCAGAGGCACAAAGATAAGGAGGCAAGTGCCTATTTTTGAACAATCCCCCAAGTCAAAAGGACAACCAGATTAGATAATAGTATGGAAGCCAAAAAGACAAACATACATCATAGTACAGATGAAAGTTGAAACCCACTGTGATCCTCCTCATAGTAACAGATAAAGCAAATCAAATTCAATCCTTTAAGTGACCGCATTGCCAGTTTTATCATTTAAATGTAGAACAATGTACTTCCAGTTCCAGACTTACATTGCATTTGTCGCCTGCTTCTTTTGAAACCCTGGGTGTGGACTTCTCAGCTTTTCCATCAATTAGGTATCTCTTAACAGCTGCCAACGAACGAAATTTCTTCCTCGTCTTCGTTCAATGTAGTACTTGCAACCATAGTTTTATATGACGTAAATACTTGAGTAACTCTATAACATATGATGAAATGAAACAACTGACAATAAACCATGACACAAGTCTCGCAATGACTAATGTTCAAATCAAGATTCGTACCGCAAGGCACAAGTTGCTTGCTTATATTTTCAGCGAATAGAACATCCGGACTAAACTGCACCGTCTATTTCGCAAATGTGGCTAAGACTGCATATTTGATATGATTGCATCATATAAACTGAATTGTCAGCATTCGACCGATGCTAAAATCTCTATACATGCATGCAACCATCTATTAGTGAATATACAAATAGCAAACCAGTACATACACCAAGACAAAAATGTGAGAGGTATAGAACATTATCTCCCACAAGAATTGCAATTGCCATTGGAAAGTAGAGAACATGATAGATTTACAAAGAACCAAGGGTAGCAAAGCTAAAATTTGAGAACAGAAAAATACCTTGTCAACAACACCATGACTGGCCCCACTGCTTCGTTGCTTTTCCTCAATCCTCCAACCATCAGGTAGTACAAAGTCTGAGGTGCTCCAGTTTGTCAGGGGAGTAATTTGCATCTGCAGTAGCATTGGCATTTTCAAACGGGTATCTCTATACCTAACCATTATAACTTGAAGATCTTTTTCTTCTGAAAATCGAATTATTGCCGACGCATTGATCTCAGAAACTTCTCAAGTCCACTATAAGGTCAACTCTTTCCCCCTTTTACCCTATCATAATTCACATAGGTTCTTATGCATCCAGAAACCCCTATCACACGAAGAGTACAGATTTTAAACATCAAGGCTAAGACTCTTCAAGCCATACTTGCTAATTTTTTGCAATTGACTTCAAGCGTTAGAACTAAACGCAAAACCCCCAGGTCCCCACCCTCATAATCACCTACAATGGACCATCATGGGCGTCCTTTATTTCAGTTGGAATTAAAAGTCATTCATAACATACCCAGATTAGACCGTGGTATAGATAACCGAATCGAACTAAACCCTTTAGCAACTGCATTCCCATTTTATCATTTATTTAGAGAACTAGTTCCAGTTCCATACTTACATCAGATTTGTCACCTGCTTCTTGTGATACCTCAGGTGTGGACATGTCTGTTTTTTCATCCATTAGGTATCTCTTAACAGCTGCCAATGAACGAAATTTCGTCCCCGTCTTGGGTTCAATGTAGTACTGCAAAAATCGTTTACTATGACATAAATGCTTGAATAACTCTATAACATATGATGAACTACTCACAACAATATAACAATGACACAAGTCCCACAACGACTAAATGTTCAAATCAAGATTATATATAGTAAAACAAGAGTGTATTCAGGGAATATAACATCTGGGAGCTCTAAACTACATCATCTATTTTAAAATACGTCAAAGAGTGCACACATGATATGATTGCTTCAAAAAGAAATGAATCGTCAGCTTTCATCACAATGCTAGGATCTGTAAATATGTGCGCATCCATCTATTGTTGAACGTGAAAAATAGTATACTGGTACACACACCAAGACAAATAAGAGAGGTATTAATCACAACACAAGAAATGCAATTGCAGTCAGAAAGTAGAGAACGTGTCACAAAGAACAAGAGTACCAGAGCTACAATTTGAGAAACAGAAGAATACCTTGTCAACCATACCAGGATAGGCCCCGCCGCTACGTCGCTTTTCCTCAATCCTCCAACCATCAGGTAGTACAAAGCCAGAGGTGCTCCAGTTTTTCAGGGGAATAATTTGCATCTGCAGCAGCATTAGCATTTGCAATGAGTATTTGTATTCCTTACCATTATAACTCATCCAGAAACGCCTTTCACATGAAGAATACGGATTTTAAACAATCAAGGCTAGGACACTTCAAGCCGTGCTTGTTAATTTTCGCATTGACTTCAATTGTTAGAATTAAACACAAAACCCCCCAAAGCCCTTCCCATCCTCACAATTACCTTGCATGCCCCATCATGCAAAAGCATCACAGGAAATTCGGCACTTAGACTAAAAGGCAAAAAAATCAATAGAATGTATGGAAACTTTTGCAGCTTCTTTTCTTTTATCAATAATTTTTCTAACAACCCTTTATTTCCAATTGAAATTAAAGCTCATTCATACCTGTAATAAACCGAATCGAATTAAACCCCTTTTAGTGACTCCATTCCTAAATACGTACAACAAGGTACTTCCAATACCAAGACTTACATCGGATTGTCACCGGCTTCTTCCGATACCTCGGTTGTGGGCATGTCTGTTTTTCCATCCATCAAGTATCTCCTAACTTCTGGCAATGAGCGAAATTTCTTCCCCGTCCCGGGTTCAATGTAGAACTGCAACATATTTTACTCCGACATAAGTCTAGTAAGAAAAATTTTCATTGCATGTTCTAATTTCTGAAATTAACTAACCAGTCTAAAATTAATTAGCTCAAACTCCAGGTTTTTCCTTTTTCTCAGCTTTTCTTAAAATAATAATAACAAAATAATGAAATTAATCATGAAAGTCACCAAATTTTTATTTTATTTTTGTCTCTGAAGAACAGGAAAGGAGGATAGGAAAGAAGAGTACCCTGTCGACTCTGCCAGGGCAGGAAGGGGAATGAGTACGAGGTTTTTCTTCGACCAACCAACCATCGGGCAATTGGAATCCTGGCGAGGACGTGGAGCCCACCTGGCGACGATCCGACGGTTCATGTTGTTTGCGCGGCGTTATCACTTGCAGCGGAACTGGCTCCAACGGTGGAGATTCGCCGTTCATCGTTCTCGGATTTTGCGTCAACCGTCACGCCGCCACCACCGTGCCCAATGTGCTTTGTTATTTTCTTCGGTTTTTGCTTTACATTGTTTGAGAATTCAGAATTCTTCAGGTTTGATTTCGATTAGGGAAAACTTTCTAGGATTTCGTGGAAGGTGAATGGAGAGATTTTCCGATGTTTCCCACTGGAGAGAATCCCGGAGACAGAGCTAACGCGAAAATATCACTTCACTCCGACCCAAATATAACTGACACGCAAGAAAAAATAAATGTAACAAACTTGCTATTATTCTGAGAAGAAAGGGCTTTTTTTTCATTTTATTGGGCCTGTGTTAGCCCAATTAATATCTTGTTAGACCAAGCCCATGATTGAAAATTCCATCTCATTCAGTCCGAACCAGTACTGCTCAGAACAGCGAACTTAGTATTATTATTGTTTGTTATTATAATTAATTTTTTGTGTGGAGAGTGAACTTATTAGTGTAAAAAAAAAAAAAAATGACACTCACGGTGAAAAAAAAGTTTCATAATATATAAACTGAATTTTTGAAACGTAACGAAGTTGAAATACAACGGTTTTTTTTTTTCTTTTTGACGTGGGGGATTTGAACTATACATTTTATGGTGGGGTTAGATGTGTAATTATTGTTAGGGCTGTTCTTGTAATCATATATGAAATAATTATTTTTCTTTTATAAAACTAGAAGAAAAGATGGGTTTGAGACAGATTAACAGTACACTCTAAATCATTGTTTGACAAAGTTAATTGAGAACAAAAAGATACATGAAGCAGCAATTCTACCGCAAGAAATGTCTAGCCATTTTACGTTACATAGCCTTCTTTTATAATTATCAGAGGTGATGAAGTTCGTTGGAACTAGCTTAACGGGTGAGAGTGAAGAGATTTAGATATGAGCTTTTATATTTAAAATTTAAAAGTGTTTTATTTTATTTTTATTATTTAATAAATGAAATTATAGGTCTCATAACACCAAAAAATAAATAATTAATTAATTAATAAAAAATAGAGGTGATGAACATGAATAATTTGTTTACAATTTAAGGGTGCACTAATTAAGAATGAATTTTTTAGATCAGAGTTAGTTGACTTTTTAAAAACTAATTGAAAATTTTATTGATTTTTATAAAAAGAAAAAAAAACTAAAAGGAAATTTTTAGGTCAACCCGGAAGACATACAAAGACTCAAATTGATAGATAACACTGTATCAGCATGACATTGTTATGCCATAATTAATGACGAGTCTCAAAGTCATCATAAATTGATAGCTGATTAAAAAGTGTGTAATATATGATGTAAGCTCTAATTTTTAGGAAGAACAAAAGGACAAATGATAAGCACCAAATATATATATATATATATATGAATCCTTTTTTCCACCAAAAAGAAAAAAGTGGCAAAAAATAAACTTATTAGTTAAGAAATTTCCCATAGTGAAGTAAAGTGATCATTAGGTCGAATACAGCTTGCAATTAGAACGCAGAAAAAATGATCAATTACACTAACGTACTCAATCAAACGAGTACTAATAAAGAAATTCGGCTGTATTTCCCGGTTTCTTCTCGCGTGGGCGCTGAGAGGACAGGTGGCTTTATACTTCACACAATAGCGTCAAAAAAGTCGAACAACTCTGGTCGATTCAGTTGTGAACGAGGCTTCGGTCAGAGTCTTATGAGCATCAGAATCAAATTTATGGGGCCACCAGAAGTAATAATTTTTATGAGAAAGAGAAAAAAAAAAAAAAAAACAGAGAGAAAGAAACACATGATACTATTATTATAATAACGGCATTCCAAAAGGGTTTGGAATCCGTAAGACGCGCTTGAGTGCTGATTGGCTCAAATTTATAGTTATAAAGACATTGAACAAAGACTTCTGTTCTGTTGAGAAATTTCCACAAACTTCACTTCACCTCTAGGCCCTAGTACAATTACAAAGACTTCTGATAGCGATTTTCTAACCCCCCCCCCCCCCCCCCCCCCCCCCCCACACAAAAAGTACGAATTCAAATTTTCCTTTCTAAAAATTTTTATCATACTTATTTTTCTATCTTTACACTATCCAAATATAAAATTTAGGGTCCGTTCAGTTGGTAAGTTCGATTTAAAATTAAACTGTACTTTTTTCATCATGTTTTTTATCTTTTTACCCAAAAGTTTTTTGTCTTTTCTGATAAAGTCAATCAAAATTACTATTTAAACTTACAAATCTTAACTCAAACTTATACACAAAACTAACCCTTAACAAAAATTATCCGAAAACGCATTTTATTTAAATAAACGAGTCAAATTATATATAGCATTCAGTCTGAATGAATATTCATATGCAATCTATGATTAAAAGAGATCGTACAATTACGATTCCGCAACTCAAAGAGATCCGATTGGAAATACGAAATATTTTGTTAGACTTTTTTCTTGCATGATATTTAGGAATGTCCTTAAAGGATATATCTAGATTATTGTCTAATTATAATAGTTTTAAATTTTTTTTACCTCCAATTAAAAAAGTATGGATGGTAAAAAATTGAAGTAAGTGAGAGAAAAACATAAATATATCTATTTAACATGTATTTTCATAATTTTCTCTCTCTTTTTTTTTTGGTTCCGTGTAGTTAAAAAACAAAACAAAACAGAACGGAACAGAAGCCATGTACTTGTCATGTTCGAAATTCCGAATTGTAGTATCTATAAAGTAAGAAGAAAAAAGCTCAAAAGAATCAAATCAACCGAAAAAGAGAGAGCGACACCACAAACATAGCGCGCAAGCAGGGTTTTGTTTTGGTTGGTTTTAGTATTATTATTATTTGGAAAGAAAAAAGGTAAGGTACTGTTATTAATATTTTAACTCTTTGTATGAGTTTTTCTTTTTCCTGGTATTGAGTGGAAAATGTGTTGCACAATATACGCTCAACAGACAGTTTGTCTTTTGCATATAATCCGGAGAAAACGTAACTGATATTTAATAGAAAAAGACACGCGGTGAAAGAAAATTTGGCGAGAAACTTCTATAGATTTCAACGTATGCAATCTGGAGAAATTTCATTTTGCACAAATAAAACTGTTGGAAAAAATTGTTCAACTAGTAGGTTCTCGAAGATCAAACATTAGAATATATATTTAAAAAAAAAAAAAAAAAAAGAGTAATAAATTTGGTCAATTCTTAAGGGTCCTAAGGTACAAACCTGCTCAGTCTGAATAAACCCAGTACACTTTTCGAGAAAAGTACAAGGTGTGCTTCCACAGTACAACAGAAGCGCATCTTCCGTACAAGTAATTTATGATTTTCTGCACGTGACAAATAAATTGATTGGGTCATCTTTACTCGCATTATTTGAAGTGCTTAATTGGATCCCTAAAAAACTACATGATTTCACTTGGAATGTATGTCATTTGAATTCAACATTTTTAAGTATTAAGAATTATATATTAAGAAATAAACTATTTATTGGACCTTCAGGGAAAAAAAAAAAATCAGTTATTCGACAAACAATAATAGAGACATTCTTTTTTTTTTTTGTTTTTTTTTCCCTCTTTCTGGTTAACAAATGAGGGGCCACAAGCACTTGCCTGCGAAGCTCCCCTCATTAGAAAACAGTGTGTGATACACGTGATGTGGAACTCTATTTTGTAAATTTTATCCTTTAAGCTGAAATAATTCCATGAACCCCAGAAACACAGGAAACACATTTCGAAATTTCTTAGCGCGTTTGATTCGTAGATTTAAATAGAAAGTTTTTATTTGGATCCAAAATTTTTTTTTTCTGTAAAACACTGAAGAAAATAATTTGAACCCGTTTGGAAGTATTTTCAAAATGATTTATTTTCAATATAAAATAAAAAATAGGAATGTTTTGAAAATGGAGTTGAAATAATATTTTTAAAATAGTGTTTTTAGAAAGATTGGTTTGAGTATGTTTTAAAAACATTTATTGGATGTAAAAAAAAAAAAAAAAAAGGAAATGAGAAAATAATTTTATTTTATTTTTTCATTTCTTAACAAATTACAAAAATATTTTTGTATTTTTGTTTTTGTTTTTTGATTTTATGCAAAACAAACGTTATTTTAAAATCTCTTTTGTCATGAACCATGAGATTCATTTCTAAAATGTTTCTAAATTAATACCCAGCGGGGCCTTTGTTTCCCAAAACATCACGTACGTAGTTATACTAAGGGGGTGTTTGGTGTGTAAGTTTGAGTTAAGATTTGTAAGTTTAAATAGTAAATTTTTTTGAATTTTTTTGAATTTTCAGAAAAGACAAACAACTTTTTGGGGAAAAAGACAAAAAACATGATGAAAAAAGTACAGTTTAGTTTAAAACAGAGTTTTTTGCCAAACAAGGCCTAAGTTTTAACTTTCCATTTTTTCCAAAGGATGTAATTGTCCTAAAACTTCATGACCAACTAAAAAGATTAATTTGTAGGGCGCTCGTTTTCCTCGCTGAATATTTGGATTTGAGACGTCACCAATGTGTTGGCTGTGGTATATGGACAATTCACTTCGTGAGAGATCCACATATCACACGGGGGAGGTGGCATTTACCTCCTCGAGATTATCTGGACATTTGAACCTCTATTCCTATAACCCAATCCTTTCAGGAGGGGGGAAAAAAAAGCTAAAAGATTGACTATTCTTAAAAAGAAAACTAAAAGCATGACTACTTGCACATATATTTTGAAACAAGATAAGAACGATATCCAACCTTCAAGAAGAAGTATAGCGACTTGCCTTAGTATTATTGTTCGTGTACCAAGTACATACCTTGCATGACACGAACAACAAATATCGTTTAACAAATTAGACGGTCAACACAAGCTAATAGTTACTATATTATTTAATTATATAAATAAAGGAGAATACAAATCTGAAAGGGTTGACAAATTAAGTAGGAGGGACTCGGTCACTTTCCAGAAGTGAGGGTAAGGATCGAACTAGGAAGGTTAGAGTGGCGCTTCGTGGAAAATGATAATATTTCCAGCAAACCGCACTACGTTTGTGCTTACGAACCACGTTTCACTTCTATTGACCCGCTTCCTTAATCCCCTACTATCTTTTAGTACCTTTCATACTCAACTACTGTCTTTTTCTGCCCACGCGAGTTTAAGGAGTTTGCTCTACAAGCTCCAATTCGATTATTAAAAATGTCCACGTCAATTATGACGTGTCTTTTTTCTATATACATTTTTTTCCCCCTGATATGTGAAGGATCACTATTTTTTTTGAATTGACGAATGATCACTATTGGAATTAGCTGGGTAATTGTGAACGTGAAATTAAATCAACATTATTACATTACATCATATTAAATTAAAAGATAATATTGGGATATTACATAATTGAATGAATATTCTATATGTCATAACTCATAATTGTGTAATACATTTATATTTGTTATTATTATCTTCTGTCATTTAGTTTTTATTTTTTTCGTGAAATAATAAGTATGTCTTAATTTTTAGGGAGAGTGCGCGTAAAATTTCAAACAGAAAGAAGAAAAATGGTGGAAAAAAGGAGAAAAATTAACTTAAAAAATAAAGCTAAACATTAATCTTTATATATATTTAGCAAATGTCCCCTTTTCCAACATTTCAAGTTACTAACTACAGATCTGCCTTCTTGAATGTCAGGTTGTTTGATTGAGGAGCTTGGTGCAAGATGAGTAACTAAAGAAATCAATCATTTTGATGGCAATTGCTCATCCTCAGTATTTATCCAAAAAAAAAAAAAACCAGTCAGACTCTCTGACCGTAAGTAGGCCAATCAGATTTTTCTTAGCCAACAAGGAAAAAAAAACAAAAGAAAAAAAAAAAGAAGAAAGGAAATAAGCCTAAAACATAACCTTATTTATTTCTTGAAAAAAAAAATTTTTTTAAAAAAGGAAAGTAAAGGAAGCGCGCGTGTTCTTACGCGAATGGTGCGAGTGACTTGTCACTGACGAATAATAATAAATAATAATAGAAAAGCTTCTAGAATCGTCAAAGCCGAACTCGCAACAAACATCGCTCACCGCATACGACCGACTTGTTCATCAAGTTTTCATTTGCTGCCTTAATTACGCGCTGATGAAACGCGGTGACGCGCGTCCCTACGAATCCGGACATTTTGCAACTCACAATACAATTCAATACCCAATCCTCTCTAATAACCCCCCACTCAAGTCAACATTATTTACCAAAACATCACGCCTCTCTCTTCCTTCCTTACTCCCCAAGCAAGCCCCCCCGATGGGCAAATCCGTCCTTCAAACCCCACGTCAGCAACTAGTCAAACTAATCAACTCAAGCTCCCCCCCAACCTTGCCTATATATACATTACTCGACATTCCCCAACTCTCATAATCCGCTTTCACAAAAACATCACAAAATCATTCCTTTTTCGCCCCAACAAACAGATTCCTGTATTTTTTATATTTAAACAAAAACCAGTTCAGCCATGATGAAGAGAGCAAGAGAAGAAGAATACGTCTACGATCAGGATCGTGATTCCGAGACGGCCAATTTTTTAATGTTGTTGTCCAAGGTCGGCGATACCAAAGAGATTATCATCAACCGCGCCGACTTCGTGACTAGCAAGAAAGAATCATCTTCCGATCGTGTCTTTACCTGCAAGACATGTAACCGTGAGTTTCCGTCGTTCCAGGCTCTGGGAGGACACAGGGCCAGCCACAAGAAACTGCCGAAACTCTCCTCTTTCTCTGACGACGGCGGTGCTCAGAACCCGACATCGCCGCCGAAGCCGAAGACGCACGAGTGCTCCATCTGCGGCCTCGAGTTCGCCATCGGGCAGGCCCTCGGTGGCCACATGAGGAGGCACAGACAACACGTGGCGGCTGCTGCTGATGATCATCATGATGTTCGGACGGCGCAGACAGTGGTCGTACCGGTGCTGAGGAAGTCGAGCAGCAGCAAAAGAGTGTGCGCGGATTTGGATTTGGATTTGCATTTGGGACCTCCTGGAGATCATTACGACTTGAAGTTGCGGTTGATGGCTTCCACCGTCGGCTGTTAATTCATTTTAATATTCTATTCAGATTACATTCATGTTCATATGAGTAGTGTTTTGTTTATTTTTTATTTATTTTTTGGTGTAGTCCGGATTCTTTAATATTTTCATATATAATTTTTGTATTCATGTTCATATTAGAGAACTGGGGATATATATATATATATATATATTTTTCATTGCAAACCGGTTTTGATAATTTAAATCTCTCTTGTTTGTATAAGTTCATGTTTTTCTTTATATTCATATTGAAATATTGTGTTGTGTTTAAAACATGTGGATCCAATTGAATACGAAGTTTTCAGACACGTAGATCTGAAGACGCGAGAAAGTGAGGGAAGGCTCCAGGGAAAGCGATAGGGAAACGGACAGAAAAAGGAAAGTCCTGGGGAAAAAGTGCATATAATTAATGGGAATAAATTACCCTTTCTTTTGTGAAGATCTGGGTATAATTAGTAGCCATAAATGGAGACGAAAATGTAGGGATTCTATACGCGGTTTGCCAAATATATAGATTCATGGTTTTTTTTAAGCTTAAATATGTATGACAAATAGAGAGCAAATTCAATACCTATCTCAGCTTAAATTCCAGTACGTTCGCATTGATTTCTCAGCAAGAAAATCAGGTTTTATGTATTAATTGAGCGTTGATACTGCGACACCCTTATCATTAATTGCAAATTAAAAGTACGTTATTATATATATATATATATATTGTTGTGTATATAACATCACATTTTAAATTAAAAGTACGTTATTTTAGACATATATAGTTATTTTAGATTTATATTGTATCTACAAATGAAAAAAAATGACGACACTTAAAGTTGGTAATGAAAAGATATGATTAGAGTTGATATATGTCCCTAATATAATCCTAACATAGTGTGATTTTTCGTCTATGAATCCGATTAAAAGAGTTATTTTATCATTCGTGATAGTATTGGAATTATGAATGTCTAGTTTCGAATCCTAATATTTTAACTTTGAGATCAAATCGTAAAAGTGACTTTATTTGGAAAAATTATAAGCTTGTGGTGGATTGAATAACTCTATACTGAACCAAAATGGAGAAGTTCTTATATTTCTTGATTAAGTCCAAATTGGGGGAAAAGAAACTATTAAATTGAATAAGAACAACTGACGAATTCGCTTTCTGTAATGAATCCGATAACAAAATAAATTAGCTTATAATAATGGGATAGTACATGCTGTTGGCGCTGAATATGTGATTGGTTTGGAAATAGGAGTACATAAACTTCCCAAAAAATAAAAAGATAAAAATAGGAGTACATGGAGTAGTTCGTTATACCTTTTTTTTTTTCTTTTTTTTTTTAAAGAATACGGTCAAGCTTAGAAACGTCAAGCTAATTCTTATAATGTTAGAATACAAAAACTATTATTAACTCACTTTTTAAAAATTTAAAACTTTAAAATGGATTTTTGGTATTAGAGTAGGAGCTTTTGAGTACGAACTCCTTCAATACTACTCTTTAACCCATTTATCATTGCACGTTAGGCATTATTCCGCCGTATATGAGGGGAAGTGTGAAAAAATAAAACTATTATTGACTCACCTTCTATTAACTTAAAATTTTTAGATGAACTAACACATGATAATGTGATCACTTAGAGAGATTGTGTGTCTATTCACATGGAATTGGATCTTCCAGCCCTTTTTTCTGTCCACGAAAGAGTGAAAAAAAAAAAAGGTGGACATCTCTCCAAAAATAATACAAATAACGAATCAAATCAGTAAAAGAGTTTTCTCATTTAAAAAAAAAAAAAAAAAAAAAAAAAAAAAAAAAAAAAAAAACCTCTCCGACGTAAATTTCTTCTTCTTATTCTAATTCTTTTCCATATACAACATCCTCATAATCAATCTTCTCTTCTTTTTAAAAACATTTCATAATTTAGTAACAGACAACAGCGAATTATTAACAAAAAAAAAAAAGGGACAATGAGAAGCACTCGGGACATGGGTGCCAAGAGAAAAAGAAAAACATAACATTAACCTATAAGGAAAAGAGTGAAAAAAAAAAAAAAAAAAAAAAAAGCCTCAAACAACCATCAATAAAATACTAACAAATTGAGGACAAAAAGCGTAACTCCTAGAAACTAAAATGTTAAAAAAAAAATTACGAACTTTAATATAATTTCTTTTGCTGATGTAACAGTTTTAACGTTATTAAATTGTATAAGGTAAAATTAGAGTAAATATATATAATAACCTAGTGGGGACATTGATGAATTTAGTTGGTGCAAATAAAATTATTGTTATTATTATTATTATTATTTTGTCTGAATTTGAGAATTGCAGCCAGTTTATATTTCCATTGATTTCGTGGATCAGCAGAAGGGGCATAAACTGGGGACCGAACGCATTGCCTTTCGTATATGACTTGCTTTGGGAAACTTTCCTGAGTCACAGAGTGAAAATTGTATGTCACACCCATGACAAAATTGAGTTTTTTTTTTTTTTTTTTTTTTTTTGAGGGTGAGGGGATTCAAACTCTTTATCTGTGGTGAACTCAAATATAAAATTACCGCTAAATTATTTCTACAACCACTTTAAATTGAGGATTTCATGCATGGTAATTAACTTGACAAAGTAATTTTTTTTAAAACTTAATTTTGATCTCCCTTAGCGTCGTACACACACACTGTTATGTAGAGAGCATGCAAATTTGATGCCATTTGATTACATCATTTTTGTAATGGGCATTTTTGACGTTTGAGTTCTTCAAAATCGCAACCTAACAAATTTGCAATCTGATCGTGATTTCTCTAAAGATTTCAAACTGTTGCAACTCTATATTTTCTGGAGAGGTTAACAAATGTTGCAACCTCAATTCTTTTTTATGACATTTGATGATTTCATGACTTTCATAGTATAAGTTCTAAAACTTGTAACTTTTTGTGGAATCAGCGATAATTCCACATATATCTGTATCGTAAGCTGTCAAATCCTCCAACCCATAAATGAAATTAAAAAAAAAAAAAAAAAAAAAAACTCTATTTAATAAGAAGTTCGAAAACATTGCAACCTCATTTTTCATGTGAGAGTCATAGATTTGCTACTTAATTTTTCATGTGAGTTTTTATAAATTTGCACTCTCGTCGTATTTAATGTAGAGTTCTAAAACTTGCAACTCCTGGTTCAAAAACGTTGCAATCTCTCTAGTATATATGGGTAACTAATCAAATGGTGTAAAATTGACTTAATTTAATTAGTGAACCTGTAGGAAACTAACCAAACAGTGTAGATTCCATAGAGAGAGCCAAAACTATAGTGGGACACCAAAAAAATAAAAAAATAAATAAATAATATATTTTTAGAAAGACGGTTAATAGAGAAGCAAATCAGTAACAATATTTTACCATTCCTAACCTTTGTCGACTAAAACGTACTAACACTCATTTTCTTTTTTTTTTTCTTTTCTTTTTTCCCCCTCTCTCTTTTGTCCTCTGGCCTTGTGCATGCGCAGCGACTTTTTCGTTCCTCTCTTCCTATACCTCTTTTCTCGCTCTCAGGTTGGCAATGCTTTTTATTTGCTCTCTGTCCGAATCTCTTTTTTTTTTTTTTTCCTTGCTTCAGATAATGTTTTTTTTTACAGACAAAGTAAAGTGGAATTAGTTACTAATTCATAATTCGTAGGATTGACAAAATGGTAGTTACTATTTTGTATCACACATTTTTTTTAATATCTTGAGTGGAGTTATAATCCCATGTTCTATGGGATTGATATAAAGGTTGATATTTAGTCTAATTTTTTGTATAGAAAAACTTTTATCTGATTGAACTTCTCACATTGCTTTATAACAATTGGTTGTTTTTCTCTTTTATGAGATTATCACTCATATTATCTTCTCTTTTTATTTTTTTTATTTTTTTGAGAGCTCCTCTATTTTTCTTATTAATTATTACTAATTCAACAAATTACGTGGAGCAATAAGAACAAAAAGTTTTGGGATAATAAGAGTAGCTAATTAGACTAGAAGATTATGTTTGTAAAGAAAGGAAAAGTAAATAAGAGGGAAAGAAAGATGGATAACCTAAATAAGCGAAATGGAGATGTCATAGATGACCTTTTCTCTTATTATACGTTCCTCTAATATTTGTATTTTATTAGAAGATATTAAAATT
Organism: Ficus erecta; assembly: GCA_008635985.1. Classification (NCBI taxonomy): domain Eukaryota; kingdom Viridiplantae; phylum Streptophyta; class Magnoliopsida; order Rosales; family Moraceae; genus Ficus; species Ficus erecta. Next base: position 68,714 of record BKCH01000625.1, on the reverse strand, counting down.
GGGGGTTTTTCTAAGGATTTGAAACCCCTCATTACATTCATCCTTCTTTTCTCTCCTATACAAAACAACCATGGATCCCAAATTAATTCGTTCCAATAATCCATGTCCTTTCAGTTCTTTCCAATCTACCAAACAAGCTTTAAACTATTTTTTGTAAGAAGTAGAGAATTAAAAAGTACATATAAATTTTATGAGAAAGGCGAAGACCTTTAATCCCTATATTGAGTTTGGTACGAATTCTTTCCTCTAATACTCCCTTTTTAAGATATTAAAATTTGGGTTCCTAAAAAAATTAAAATCACTCACTCAGTACAATCTCTCTCTCTCTCTCTATCTTTTTTTTTTTTTCTCCTATAAAAAAACCATATAGGTTTCATAATCCCTCCAATACTAATCCTCTCACCCGTCTCCCTACTTCTCCGATGATCTAAGGGATTTTTTGCATTCTCCACTAACAATTCTTCTGATAGGGAGGAAAAAAAAGCAACCACATAACACGATGACAAACGAAAATTATTGAAAAAACAACAAAGAAAAAGAGAAGTTTTTTTATTAGTTTTGAATTAAGTACACAGAGAGGCCAGGCCGCAGTAATATTATTTACAAACGCAACATATATGTTCAGGTTCAAGTACAAGTCCTGAAGTACAACCACCTACAACACAGTACATCTTCAAAGGGATTCAAGAGAGTACAAAAAAAGAAAATAGCTAAAACTGAAAAAAGAAAACTGGGAGATACACATTACTTATACTACTAGAGTTATCAAGTTAGGGCAAAAAAAAAAAAAAAAGGACATAAACTTATTAAACCCAATCATCAAAAGATCTTCATAAACAAATAGAAAGATTCAAACGAATTAAGACCATATTAATTTAACTTTATATTGATGGCCTTACTAATCCTTGAAGAAGCTCCCTGATCATGGTCATGAAAGCTGCCTTGCATGCTCGCCATCTTCGTGCACAGAAGACGCTGTCTCACCGGCCGGTCGTTAAACACGTCGGATTCTGGGTCGAACCGGTCCACGAGCAGGGCGTTAATGAACGAGTTTGACCCACCGGCATGGATTGGGACTTTCCTCCTCGCGGTGATCTCCGACACGGATTTTTCCGGCCAAGGAGCGGAACTCAAAGTGGGGGTGGGTCAACTCGCCGCGAGCTTCCGAATCGACCTCCCAATGGGACGGTGGGGAAATTTCTGAGGCGGTCCTTGAGCGGGATCTTGTTGGTGGATGAGTCGAGGCCCCTATAGACTTGCATTTTGTCGGAGTTTATGTTCTCTCTGTTGAAGTAGGTGGCGAGGTCGACAGAGAGACGCGATTTCCCTGTCCGGTGGCTCGCTGTCCACCTCGCCACCTGCGTCAAAAGCGAGATCATAAACTCCGACAAAATGCGAGTCTATAAGGGCCTCGAATCATCCACCAAAAAGAGTCCCCACCGCCTCATCGGCGAGGTCGATTCAGAAGCTCGCGGCGAGTTAACCCGCTCCGATTTCCGATTCGCGGCGAGGAGGAAAGTCTCAATCCTCGCCGGCCGGTCAAACTCATTCGTTCACGCCCTGCTTGTGGACCGGTTCGACCCGGAATCCGACGTGTTTAACGACCGGCCGGTTCCTTGGATTTTCGGTTTATATATAGAACTGTGGCTCTCAGTGGGTGGATGACTCGTTGAGGGTTTTGGAGGATAATTTGTAGCTCGCTAACAAAACAAATTCCTCACTTTCACTTATAGAAGTGGTAGAGCCTCTAAATGTGACTGTTTAGGAGTAATAAATCTCATTTTTACTTTGAATTAATATGCTGCTAATTACTCTATGTATACATCTATAAAGAGCAAAAGTCTTCTTAGCAAAAATATAAAAGTAAAATAAAAAGTAAAGCCAAAGCCCTCTTTCGCCCACTAATTTCGGCATGGTACAAGTTCAACTCTACAACAACTCCAGACCATGTGGCATTGCTTTTGTTGTAGGTGGGGCCTAATGTTTAGACAATCTGATGATGAATGTAAAAGAGAGAAACTTGAATGGAAAAAAGAGGTACTTTTTTTCACCTAAAAGTCGAATGAGGAATCTTCTCCATCTTTACCCACCGCTCGTTCTCTTCAATCTCGAAAAAGAAAAAGTCATCATTTTTAAGTAGAAAGTTAATACAAAGAACTTCCTGGTGGATTCAAAGCATTAAACTTGTGAGCCAATGTTTTTTTTTTCTTTGTAATTTAATTTTTTTTAAAGTTTATAAAAGGGGTGATCGGTATTATCTTAGCCTTTTAGACATTATCACAAGAACTTTTCAGACTCTATAAAATGTTCGTTGAAAGCCTTACAAATGAGTCATGCTTCTCAATGAAGAGTGCATCACCCTAAACACAACGAATATGCTAATAATAAAAATATGTGGGGGGCTTAGTCACAGGCACTCTACATCAAACACTAAGCTGGTAAGAAACAAACATTCATAATTAAGACCCCCAAGGGGGTCACCCAACACAAGAACCTTTAATCACATACTAATTTCAATATCCTTTCTTATTAAACCATCACAGTCACTAGTGAGCCAAGGTCTTCAACTCGTCCAATAAAACTTATATACACATATAGATTATTTATTGAAGGTAACAAAAACTTATATCTTTTGTTAAATAATTATTTACCTTTTTTTCTTCTTTTGTTAGTGACGGATGTGTACAAGTGGACAAAAAAAAAAAAAAAAAAAAAAAGGAGATAAATGCATTAATAATTTTTGTTTGAAAATGCAAAATTTTATCTGAATTTTGTGTTTAGATTTTAGGTTGTCAACAAATTGCTTGTGGAAAAGAGACTGTGAGGACTCATTAAGATGTTTTTGGGGGGAAAAAAAAAGTGCGTGTTCATCTAAGAATAGTGTAGATTGTCAATCTGTTGGTGAGGAGAACGTAGACACTACTACGGATAGCAATGAAAACGTAATAGCTAGCACTTGATATTGGAATGTGTTTCATTAATGCCTTTTCTTTTGCACTATAAACAATTAGGGAAACAAGAAGATTTTGGAGTTAAGAAAAAAGCATCATGCAATTCGCCTTTTGAAAAATTTAAACACACTGCTTCGTAGCATTGTCGGGCAAGAAAATCAAAAATGTCAAAGCAAATTATCTTATTTCAGAATCCAAATCCACAAACAAATATAGATTACAAGGCAAAGAGTAATGCTATTGTATGAAAAAACGTAAATGTAGGATTAACTCTATCGTGTTTGAGCAAAGTCGTCATGGATTGAATCCTTTAAATTACAATTTTTATTCGTGCATCGTAAGAAATTTTCAATCATTTGTAGTTGAAGCTTACAGCCATGGTAAAGTATTAAATATCATTTGCCCTTTTTGTTTTCTATCACCACAGTTTATTATAATAATAATAAAAAATTGCCCTTTTAGTAGGAGTGAATCATCAAAGATACCAAAAAAGCTAATCGGACATAATTCACATGAAGAAATTAAAAATGCCTTGCGTGATTGATAATTATTTAACGAATGAAGAGTTTGATGAAAAATAACTTTAAGATATTAATTACAGGTATATATGTATTCGGAAGTATACGTGCAATATGAGATATCAATTTATTTGTCAAGAGTTCTATATGATACACATGATGGCCATGGATGTTTGTAATACAGTAAAACTGAGTCAGAAAGTTTGTAGCTTTAGGAACTTATTGCACCTCCATAGTTACATGTAATACTGCAATACTTGAATCAATTCACCCTCTCGTTTCTTCCACTTTTCTCCCTTATAGGCCATTTGAAACAATCATTGGAGACAGAATTTTGCTATTCAATTCCAAGACTTCCAAATTTTATCTCACTTTCTTTCTACTAAATTTTCATGAAATTCAAATTTTAAAAGTCCATAATTTACTTATTTCAACTCGCAACGAAGAGCAGAACGAAACAAGATTTATATTGTTTTTTTTATGAATATATTTGAAGTTTTTATACTATTTCTTGTATCACAGTTCATTTTCGATTCACAATTCAACTAAACTTACATTTCAATTCTAACCTACAAAACTCTAACTATTGTTCCGGTCCTTAGTATGGATTCCCCACTCCATATTGGGAGAGGTTAAAGTTGTAAAATTTGAATTAATTATTTGAAATCTCTATTCACTAAATAAACCAATTTCTTTGTTCTCTTACCAAAAGATAATAATAATTATTAAAAAAGCAAAGAAATCTTGTTTCGAAAGTACATAGAGAACCATCACAAGACATCTCTAACAGGTTCAAAGAAGTCTCAAAGTACTATAACCAGCTCTAACAGGTTACAACCCATCCTTAAATTAGGAAGTTCAAAAGTACTTAAAAAGAAAATAGTAAAAAAGAAAACTATTGGCTATATATGTACTAGAGTACTTGTCAAGAACGGAAAAGAAACGAGAGAACTAAAACCGGAAATTCCTTAATTGGAGTGGTCGTACATCTTTTCCTTGCCCTTCTCTCCAGTTTGATCACCACCCTATATTCATCCACAACCAAAACACATAATCAAAAAACATGCACATACTTACAATAATTGAACCCTAGCTAGCTATTGCTATTTTACACACACACACACATATATATATATATATCTCTTCATATCAACTATGCTATTATATTGCTATATTTTACACACACACACACACACACACACACATCTTTATAATCAACAAACACAAACATAACATTTGAACCCTAGCTAGCTACTGCTATTGCTTATATATATATATATATATATATGCACATTCATCTTTTCATAATCAATTACCCAATTATATGTATGAACTATCATATAAATGTGTGACATATCTTCGTAATCAACAAACACATATAATCAAAGAACACATGCGTAATTTTAGCCCCCAAAAAAAAAAAGGAAAAGAAAAGAAAGAAACACATGCGTAACAATTGAACGTCCACTATACGATCTATATATGTATATACACGCCAAGAAATATCAAGATTGATATACTAAAACTTTCAAGAATATATATAACTTACATTGATGGCCTCAGTGCTAACCCTTGAAGAAGAAGAAGTCTGACGATCGCGGTCACGACGAAAGCTGCCCCGCATATTCTTAATGTATCGTTCCTGATTCTTTTCCAGTTTCTCTCTTTCTCTCTCATCGTCGTTAAGACGCGGGTTGAAGTTCCACGGAGACAAAAACGAGTTGTCGTATTCCAAGAAGGACGTGAATCGGAGATTATTCTCCACAGTCGGTTGTCGTTCATGGCGGCGATCTTGAATCGGCTGTATGGTGAAGTTCGAACGACGTCGGTCATCTTGTCGTTTCTTCAGGAAGTTCTCGTTGTACCACTCTTCCATTTGCACTATTTCTTGGTACACATCACCCAGAAACCGTCCGAGGTAATCTTTCCCACTTTCTGGGAGCTTCACCATGTTGTTGTTCTTGCTCTTTTCCATTACTAGCACACGTTTGAGAAATCTCCCAAATCAAAGCTCTCTTCTAATCCATCTACTTATAGGCGTTTTTCAATTAACCCTTGATCGAAGTTTTTGTTAACTCTGGTTATGATTAGGGTTCCTGACTGACTATGGTTAGGAACATTTTTTCTTTTATTTTTATTTTTCAATTTCTATGAAGAATTTGATTTTTGTTTCCTCCAAAAGAAATTAAAGAATGCACACACATTTTTTGAAAGTTTAAAAAAAAAAAACACACACACACACACACACACACCGATTAGGAGATACCACTTGATTCACAGGTGGATTTTTTCGCGGCTCATGATAATATTCAAACTGAATCAGGTATGCCACATGTCGACAGACGATTGGCTCTTTTCAAAAAATCGTTTTTATGAGAATCTTTTTTGAAAAGTTTGTAATCTATTTATTTATTTATTTATTTTGGATAAATAACCCGCCTTTTAATTTACTGAAAATTTTTTCTAAAAAAAAAAACTGAAAATTTGTTATTTTCTTCCTACTTATACCACTACTTGATTCACGGCCTAGGTGTTCAATAAATGGGCTTTTACAAGGCCCATGATAACATTCAACAAGAACTAGGTGTTCTTGTTTGCCACATGTCTATAAATGATTGGCTCTTTTTTTATTAAATAAATTTTGATTTTTTATTTTATTTTATTTTATTTATTTAGTGTTTTAGCGTTGTACGCTCAATCCACAAAGAATTAATCCCTAAAAAAAAAAAAAAGATTTGCCACGTAATCTGAGTCTCGACACCACCACCCGTTTGTGATTCTCTTACCCCGATGACACGAAAAGACGAAAACGCAGTTAGCTTAAGAAAGTAAGTTTAATCAACGGCTCATATTCTTCATTCCCGCACACGTGGACGTCCGAGATGAGTGTAACCGCGTCTTTTGCTCATACGGATCCACACAATTTTCCTCTCTTCCCTGCCGAAAAAAGATCGAGTGTTCCTCGGCCACCATACATCCGACAACTTTCTCTCCTTCTCTCGTCAACTCAATTTCAATTTCCGTTCGCCGCCGGCATCGATTCGCCGGAAATTCTCCGTTCATTAATCGGCGGTTGGTCCCGCAGTTAGGTTTTCGTTCACTTTTGAAGGTAAAGATCATCAATTTCCCTTCTCCGGCGATTCTTGTACTCTAGCTCTGAACTTCTCGTCTAGTTTCTCGAGTAATTCGAAACTGATTTGTGACAAAAATTACATTTTTATTAAAATTGTTTGAGGAAATTTCTGGTAAACGTTTGAGCTCAGAGTTTGATATCGTGGAGGAATTTGTGGTAAATTTTATTTAATTCAGTCTTTTTCAGAGTTTTGAATTTTGAGGATCAAGAAGCACGAATTGTTTACAATCATTTTGGAACTACAAGGTGAAAAATGGTATGTGTGACATTCTTCAACGATTGTGAAAATTATGAAATGAATTATGGGCTTATGACTGATTAAAAATGAGAAAAAGTACTTCTAATTTGGTTCTTTATCGAAGCTGTTATTATACTTTTTTTTTTTTTTTTTAATAGATGGGTGTAAAAGAGAGAATGTAACTCGGTAGGAAAATTACATTTAGGGTACTGAGATGACCAAGAAAATGGTACCAACTTAGGTCAAAAACTAGTTATAGCCGTTTTCATTTTGATGGGTTTTGGAAATTTGGAGTTGGAATGAGAGGATTTTTTTTTTATGGAAGGTTCAATTATGAGAAAGGTGATATTTTTAATCCTTTCATCCTTTTTATGGTGCCATTTATTGTTGTTTACAAGTTGCATGATCACATATAGTCTGTACCTGCTGGAGTTTGACAAGATTTTCTTATTGCCATTAATTGGCTGGTATTCTAGAAGTACCAAATTTTTCGTTCACTCACAGTCGCAGGTGACTTTATAATGATTGTGCCGTAGAGTAAAGGGTGGTGGTGCAGGAAATCTACTTGATGAGCCTATATCTGGAAACATGCGCTAATGAATTTCAATTGCGAACTGATAGGATTTACTCTGTGAGAACTTAAGCCAGAAAATGACATTAAACCATTTACTTAAGGCTATCGACGACTGTATGAGATATAACATTGTTTTAAGTTATTTATACAAGTCTCTTCCCTATAGATATGCTTATCTGTTTTCCTTCTCTAACTTTGAATGGCTATGCGCTTATGATTTGTTATAAACGATACATGATTGATTGTTACTGCCAACCGTTTCTAGAATAAGGGATTTTGGATGGAAAAGAGCTCCACACATGTCGATAATGTAGATGCAACATTGAGTAACACTGCAAGAATCGGACCAAAGAGGTCTCATCAATGGTTTGTGGATAATTCTGAATCAGAGTTGTTCTCCAACAAGAAGCAAGTACTGCCAACTGTAAGCAGTAAGTTGAGTTCAGGAGTGTCATATGCAGGTGTCCCTCCTTGGGAGAACACTTCCAGCCTTCAGTCAGCCCCAAACCAATTCATGGACCGGTTATTTGGGACTGAAACAGCATCGTCCATCAACTTTGCTGAAAGAAACATATCTTCTCTTGGAACAGATGATCTGAATGGAAGAAGAAAGGGCACAGACAATCAATTTATAGAAGAGCTGCCTGTTGGTTTGTCTATGGCTCATGATATGGTAGATTCTGAAACATGTGTCAGTTATGTGGGAATTAGAAAAGTCAAGGTCAATCAGGTTAAGGACTGCGACAAAGGCACAAATGCTCCACGGGTACATTGTTCTAACAGTGGTGAATTGGCCGCTGGTCAGGCCTTTGACAAGGAGAATGAAACTGGTTTTGTTTCGATGGGCCAGACCTATAATAAGGAGCACAACAGTATGATGCTAATCAGTCACACCTATAATACTGGTGATGCCCATATCAGATCATCCGTTCCAAATTATGGTGGAGGGGAAGACAATACAATTACAATAGGTGACAATTGCAGTAAAGGAGATACCGATATAATTTCTTTTGGTGGGTTTCCTGATGAACAAGATATTATCCCCCTGGGTAGACCTGTCGGTGACTATGATCCGTTATATCATCAGAGCTCAGTGACATCAGAAACAGCTTGTGAGAAAGCATTTGATGCATCGAACGCAAATGCAGTTTTGAATACCAATCCTGTAGCTAGACCCAAAACTGAGTTGGTTTCCAAGAATAAAGCAGAGTGTAAAACATCAAGGAAAGAAGCTCCAAACAGCTTCCCCTCAAACGTCAGAAGCTTAATATTAACTGGTATGCTTGATGGGGTTCCCGTGAAGTATGTTACCTTGGCGCGGCAGGTAAACTCCAGCTGCTCTTTTTCCATTTCTTTGTCTAGCAATCATGTTTGATGACTTGTGGTTATATCCCTTTTCCTCAATGTGAAGGAGCTTCGTGGAATTATAAAAGGTTCTGGCTATCTTTGTGGGTGTCAATCGTGTAATTATTCAAAAGTAAGTCACCCTTGTTTTCTGTACTCGCAATATATTATCTTGAGACGTGACATGAAAACTGACCGCAAGACTTATGTTCAAGGTGCTCAATGCTTACGAGTTTGAGCGTCATGCTGGTAGCAAGACAAAACATCCCAACAACCATATATACTTTGAGAATGGAAAGACAATCTATCAGATAGTGCAAGAATTAAGAAGCACCCCGGAGAGCTTATTGTTTGATACAATCCAAACAGTCTTTGGTGCGCCTATTAATCAGAAATCCTTTCGCATTTGGAAAGGTAATGAAAATCAGTTTGTGAACCATTGCCTTTTATCACTTATCAGCCTTGTGTTTGTCATCTAGGATTGTCTATTGGGCAAATGGGGCATGGGATTATTTGAGTCTGTTCTTTTCTTTTTGCCAATTGGTACTGAAGAGTTATACTCATTCAGCATTTTGTTTCATTCTTCTTTTACTTCTTTGGTTCCGTCAGAATCATTTCAAGCAGCAACTCGGGAACTTCAGCGAATATATGGGAAAGACGAATTGAACTTGTAGGAGCATTCTAATTAGTAAGTCAGAAAAATTATTGTCGGTTGTAATCTTGTATGGGCATAGAAAAGATCGCTTACTGTAAATTGTGCGGTATTTATGGCAATGCATGCAGTGGATGGTCCTGTTATTTTGCTGCACAAAGGTGTAAATCTTGAGATAGGTATTTGTTGTAAAAAGGTGTTCCTGTATATTTTCACTATCGAATACCATACATATTATATGAATGAATAATGTTAAGATATCAATTATAATCTTAACTTTTGAGTACCTAACTAGCTAATATGTGTAGGTTATCATTTTTTATGGGTAAATCTTTAAATAATTATCACATCACCGTCAAGCAAGTTGGTTTTCAAAAGCATCTAACATCATGTTTCATATCATGATCTGAACCATGCTTTAGCCTAATTGAGGAAACCCTAAATTTTTTATTTAAGCCAATTTTAAACCGTGTTTCCAATGAAAAGATCAATCAAGATTTAAATATCTATTTATTAATGAATTATGAATCCCCCTAGATTGGAAGCGATTATTGTGCCCTCCAATTCATGTCTACCATACAACCACGATTCTTACAACCATTCCACTAATCTCCCCCAAATCCCAACCCTATCATTCTTTCCATGATTTCTTATCCTACCAAATAATGTCTTGAGGTTTTTGAGAAATCTACAAGACAAAACAGAGCTGGATTCATGTCAGGCATTGAAACACAAGCTTCTAAACAAGCCAACCGAGGGTTTTCTCTAGGATTTTATCAAAGCTGCAAATGTACTAGAAATTTATGCAATCAACGAACTCTGACAAAACAATTACAAAAGATTTATAAACAAAACAGAGCGAAAAATGAGAAATAATTGCAACATTTAGAATTCGTCACTTGCCACAAAATAACTCCCAAATAATAAGAAACTATCTCACACACTAAAAACAAGCTTTAAAAGAATGAAAAGTAGATTACAAAGCATCCATCATACTGTCATACAGTTAGTTTTCTGTCTTTTTTTTTTTCCCTTTCCAAGCACAAATGTTCTTTTAATGCACGCCCCTCTTTTAAAATAATTTAGTCATCTTAAGAACCACAGCAAGCTGATTTTTGTACCGCTAAACTAGACCCTGCCCCCTGGTCTGATTGATTGATCTTGATCGTTGTAGGCTGTTAAAGCGTAAATAATGATTAGGCGAGGTTTAAAAAAAAAAAACCAATAGTTATAAAATAGACAGTTTATACCTCAAGATCAGGGAAAAGAAAATAAAAATACCTCAGCTTTGGAGTCGGTATCAGCAAGCCTTTGCTTTATATCTCTTGCTATTGAAAAGAAAACTTGTTCAACATTTAGATTGGTCTTTGCACTCTGCAATACAAAGTGTTTAGACATTCAGTAAATACCCAGACTCTTTGAACCAGTTTCCACAAAATTTACAGCTTACTTACAGTTTCAAAAAACTTGATTCCATACTCATCCGCAAGTGCTTGACCTTTGGAGGTGGGCACAGCCTAGAAAAGACGTGGAATACGGTCAGGTAATAGCAGAGACACAAGTTAAAATTCCCAAAATGATCAATTAGAACCATCTAAACACCGTGAAACGTAGCCTACCCTTTTGCTTTCATCCATATCAGCCTTGTTGCCTACCAATATCTTGTTGACATTATCTGAGGCATGCTGTTCGATGTTGCGAATCCAGTTCCTTATATCTGATAAAGGTACAAATCAATATCAGTGCAAGAACTACATGGGAAGAAAGAAATTTGTGGAGGAGTACATTAATTTATGAAATCCGTCCAACCATCAGCCTCAATGAGACAAATAGTAATTGAAAACAATTCGATTGATTAACGAACATTGAGCAAAAGGATTGATATCCACAGTCTGAGAATAAAGGAGACGATGAACAAAACATATCTATAATAATAGAATGGAGGAATCAGAATTACTATTGAATGATGATTCATCAGTTACGTCATACACCAGCAATATCCCCATGGCTCCTCGATAGTAAGCTGAAAAGAAGGAAAAAATAATAATCAGAAAACATTTTTGACGCAACCAAAAAATTGCATGTAATTAAAAATTGCAACAATACAAAGTAGTAAAGAATAATGAAGAGGCAAATCGAAACTAGGATATAGTATCTGACTTCATACAAAATAAATGGAAAGAATATGTCATCAGTCTTTCCCTGCAGACTTAGCTTAGAGTTTCAACAAAGCGCAAAGAGATTGGTCCAATAATTGTGTCTAGCCTACTTTACAGAAGAGGAAATGCTATCTTTCATTTCTAGAACTAGACATAGAGATGCCAATGCCATGACACCAATCAGTACATTCTTCCTCCAGGAAGACTTAACCCAAAATGCCTCTCAAATGAGGGATTTACAAGCCACCCAACCGCTCACCATGGCAACTTGTAAAAGGATGCACCTAATCCAAAGCCTTGTGTGCTCATTCAGCAAGCTGTAAAGCATTGAAGGTTCCATTACTACTAGGACAATCATAGACCAAGTGCAATTTAGTGCAACTTCATTAAATTGCCAACCGAGACCAAGGGGCCTGCTGCTCATAGTTACTAGGTAATTAAAGGCTATGTTTTTCTCTCCTTTTGATTTAATGACTTATCTTTGAGAAACTTGGCCATTTTGATTAGTTTCGTTACTACTCAAATAGTCTATAGACTAATAACTGAGTACTTCTAAGCTCAATAACTTCTCTTGTTTCGGGTTCCAATTACCACTGTGTTCAAATCACATGTCACCATAATCCAACCATCCAGTTCTCTCAAATTTTCCATCCTGTCCCATACTTTGATGGTCACTTTTCTACCACCTTTCTACTGGCCAAACACTTTGTTCACCGACACCTTCCCTCGCATCTTGAATGTTCAAATAAAAGAGATGTCATAACTAGTAAACTCCAAGGTGACCAGTTTAGGTATCAAAGACCACCAATGATCCATTCTCATATGTTATTTATTTGAAGAATATCCATCCATCTTTCATAAATTATATATTCAAATCCCAAAACAATCAGAAAATTTACCAGTTGTAATAGTGCGAAACCGCTCTTGACCAGCCGTATCCCAAATTTGGAGCTTAATCCGTTTTCCATCAAGCTCAATGGTCCTTATCTTAAAATCAATTCTACACAAACAACAATGATGACATGAATATATTGTGATTTTTCAGGAAGAAGAAAAAAATTATCTTGTAACTCAGAAGTTTGGAGATATACCCTATGGTAGTGATGAAACTGGTGGTGAAGGAACCATCTGAGAAACGCAAAAGGAGGCAACTCTTACCAACACCTGCAAGATAAATTTAATTAACAAGACTCGTATACCTGAACCACATTAAAGAGTCTAATCTAGTTATTCTATTGAAGGCAAAATGAATTGCGTAACATAGAAAAGTGATAGGAGTGGGAGGAACCTTCATCACCACAATCTTAGAGGGCAAGTTCCTCTATCTAGAAAGGGTGTTTGTTTTTGTTACACAATAACATAAGTATGTATACATGCCAGGAAACCTTATATTAAGACCAATTAAACCAAGTCACACTCGAACCACATGCACAAAAAGTCAAAGGCAAAAACCAAAAAGGAAAACAAAAATACTTAATTGTGCCAAAACATTATTTGTCCTAGAAGATGTGGGTGTGTAATAGAAAAATAAACAAATAAAGAGAAAAAAAAATTGTTAAATGTCCCAACTCTCCTGACCTCACAACCAGAAAGTGTCAAAGAAGTGTAACAACGGATAAAATCCAAGAATATTGAACAAAATAACACGTAGTAGCCGTCTGCAATATTATAGAACTAGCTCGTACATTAAAGACCCAGTCACAGTCAACACATAACAAAAGCTTATTTCATGAGAATATGACTGAAGTTTTAAAATCAGTTCCGTAAACGAATGGTCATGGCAGGTACAAACCCTTTCCCCTTTAAAAAAAAGGGAAAGAATTTTCTCAACCAAATATTTGAGGCCTAATTTGATAGGTCTAAATCAAACACAGAACTCTAGTCATCAAGAAGTTGAACTTCACCGCAGATGCATCAACACAAAGGCGCGCAGAAGAACAAACTAAATCAGTAACAATCTAGATTAAGAACACCAAACGAACAGTTTTTTCAACAGGTTAATGCAAATTTATGTTAAATGTTCAAGTTTCAACGTCCACACCCCTATAATATCTTTAATCATATATCAGAATAAAGCAACCGACGCAAAAAATTCTTCGTTTTTTTTTTTTTTTTTTTTTTCTGTGGAACTTATTTGAAAACCTAAAATCGACAAATCTCAGACGAAAAAAGAAACAGCAAAAACTCGTCCATCTCTGGATCTAAAAACCGAAATACTGCGATTCAAGCTAATATTACATGTTTTTTACAAAGGCGTGCATGTTGAAGTTCTATAACTCGTTGAGAAATGTGATTCGAAACGAAATCACGCTCCGCTTGTTTCTTGGGAAAATCAAACGAGAAAAAAAAATTAACGAAAAGCACGAGGTCGGAAAACCGTACCGCTGTCGCCGATCAATAGAAGCTTGATGAGGAAATCGTAATCGGCTCTAGCCCTTGCTGGTGGAGCAGCCATTACTCAATCTGATTTTCGCAACAAATTAACACAAATACAATTATATATATATTCCCTGCAAATATCCAAACATCCATACATCAAATCCAAATGCACGAGAATAACGAACAAAACACCATTACAGAAAGAAACAAATACCAGATCGGACATTAAGAGAGAGAAACAAAGAGTTTTAGAGAGAGAGGGGGGGAAATATGCTAGAAATTAGAAGCCGAACTCCATGGAGATTTACAGAGAAAAACGAACAACCTCGAGCGATTCGCCGGCTATCGTGCGCCGGTGGCGTACTGCACACAGCCCCCCAACCTGCTTTCCGGCTTCGGCCCTTTTTCCACCACAGCGTGCGCCGATCGCTCCCCTGCGCACGGTAGCAACTGCACCAGAACCAGAGAGAGAGAGAGAGAGAGAGAGAGAGAAGGAGACACCGAGATTACGCGAGATCGAGTGCTTTAAAGAATCAAAATCCACGCAACGGTGTTCCGACACGTGGTTCCTCCCCCGCTCTTCTATTGGTGTCGATTGGAGGTTGCAGTGGAAACGGGTGCATGGGATTGGAGCTCAGGGGCTTTTATCTGGCATCCGAATCATTAACAAAGAGGTCTCTTCTGTCAAAATAGGCTGAGCAAGGTACAACTGTCAGCTAACGAAACGAAAATTATGCTGCTTTCCAAAACATGATTGGCTGCCCAAATTAATCCCAATTTTTTACTCCAAAATTATTTATTTTAAGCTGATATTTGTCTTTAATTAAACTCAAGTCTGTTTAAAACAAATAAAAGGTGTTTTAATCTATAAATGTTTCACATGTCTAGTTAAAATCAAAACCTTATTTAAAAAAAAAAATCATATCATGAATAGATTACAAATGATAGCGTATGAATTAAAAAAAAAAAAAATTCAGTAAAAAGTTTTCTTTTCTTAAAAAATTTAATAAAAATTTGACGATAGTTATCTATTAATATTTTTCCTTGTTCTATTAAAAGATTTTTTTTTTTTTTACTGCTTCTATGATGAAATAAAGAGTTCCCCTCTCTCATTTTCAATTTTAAAAATTAAAATAATAAAAAGAAGAATAATAATAATAATTTTCCGGTTATATGACATTTCTTTCTAGCTAATAATCATTTTAGTTGTTCAACGATTTGTCAATGTGGGTGGACCCCAAAATTTCTCGTTTGTCATTTGTAGTTGAAGGATAGCTTAGGCAACAAAACCATTATAAAGTGACAGATTATAAATAAACCACATTAATAATCACGTATGACTATGAGAGAGAGGGTGGAAAAGGGAAAAATCACATATGAGAGAATTCTACCAATCGTAAATGAACATTAAAAAAAAAAAAAAAAAGAAGTCTTTTGTGCTTTTGGGAACAAAACATTTGATTCCAAAAACATGTAACTTATTGACTTGGTTTACCACCATGTTGATACGCGTGATGTCGGGGAAAAGACTGCCAAAACAAGGACGTTGTCTTGTCTGAAATTCTGAATCTCGGGCTAGGAGACCTGTTCATTTTATCTGATTTGCCCACATGTGAAGCAAGAGAACATGAAAGTTTTTATTCTTTTTCTTTTTCTTTTTCTTTTTCTTTTTTTTTTCAATTTTCTGCCTACACAAAGAACAAGTCTCAATTGTTTCTATTTCATTATCATATCTTTGTTGTTACGAAATGATGTAATTAATTACTTATATGTGTCATTTCATTTGCTGTGATTTTGTAGAAGGAAATTATTGACCATTTCTTCAGATTGCCTTTGGCTGAGACAAGTCACCGGGGTGATTCAATAATATAACACGAGCAACCAATAATTAGGGTTTGTTTAGTGAATGAGTTTGAGTTGAAATTTTTAAGTTTCAATAGTAATTTTTGTTGATTTTTTAGAAAAGATTAAAAACTTTTTCAGAAAAAGATAAAAACTGAGTTGAAAATTTTGTGTTTAAACTTTTGTTCCAGACATAGCCTTAGTGGATAAACGTTGTAGAAAGAGAGAGAGAGTAACCGTTAATTGGATTATATGTTTGACACAGCTATAGCAATACCTTAAAAGCAACGTCTCCACCTAACTCATGCAATCCTTTGCAGATATAAAAGCTTGAGAAAGTCCTAAACTTAGAAGTCTCTTAATTGAAGTGGTGAAAGTTTCAAGCAAAGAATATGGACAATTGGTCACTTGCCATTACAAACAATCTGAAAGTACGGCCAAGCATAATCGCTTTACCACCACATAACACAATTTGACTCTTTAAGAAACTCCATTTTAAAAGTGCTTTCCCATGGAAGATGCACAATAATGTCTACTTCACCCATTTGGCCTAGAAAAAAAAAAAAAAGTAAAAATCTATACCGTTCGCATAAATTCATACTGGAGTTTATCTTTTTTTATTTAAGCAATTCTATTCAGCTCCGCATGAAGCTGGTATTTATTGCATAGCTAATTTCGTGCATAGCCATATATATATATATATATATATATACCAAGTGTATATATGTTGTGTAAGTGATAGTAGTGACATCCTAATTTGCAATGCATACATATATATATATATATATATATACGAGTCATAATTACCAAAAATGTATATATACGAGTCATGACCACAAATATAATTGATTGAGATATGTCATTGCATTGACATCTTCATCACAAATACAGATGTATTAAATCTCCATAATAGTTATTTGCTGGCATATTGAGAATCTAGGTAGAGTGACATTATTTATCTTTTATGATTGGACTGCTATGGTGGGCCTTTGAGAATATTCCTTATACTCGTTAATTACAGAGTTTTTATGTTCACCAATAAACAAATTATAAAACTTTCCTAAAAAGGGTGAGACCCTTTATTTAATTCAGTGCTAAAACGCTCCAAATCCTTTCAAAATATTTGAACAAAAGTAGAAGAAGATTATAGAGTCGGAGCCAAAGTTTTGTAGTCCAAATAAATAGAAGAAAATACAAGCTAGCTGGTATGTCTATTATACAGCTCTGTTTACCTGTAAAGGGAAAACCCCATGAAAGAAATGTACTACTTTTCTCAAAGAGTGACAAACTTTGCAGAAAGACAATCCAACTTTACTAATATTTTTTTTTTCTTCTCTATTTTTTTATTTTTTATTTTTGGTGAATGTTGTACAGCCATCGTTGGAAAAACCATGATTGGTGCATTTTATACAAAATAACAATATATATATATATATATAGTTATCACAAGTTGACTGATTGCAGTTCGTTGGTTTCCTTTTCTACCAATGAAAAGCATGTATATTCTTCTTCTTATTATTATTATATATATATATATATATATATATTAATCTGCTGGGGCTTATTTATTAAGGAAAACTATACCAAGAAAAGAATCCATGGGCTCCAGCACATGCCACTGCACCTGCTGATTAGATTAGAGTAAGATTTGGCCATTTGGGGCTTTTCTGTCTTTATCATATTTGACCACCTCTATCCAAAGGATTCTATTTATCTTTATACACGTCTTTCACACAGGTAGTACACACATTAGCTAATTGCTTGCTCTTATGTTTTGTTCTTGACTTGGAGAGGGTGGAGCTTTCTACCATAGGGTGTCGGATATCCTATCCGATTTTTAACGTTAAGTGTCTGTTTGAATAATAGATTATATTTGAATGTTTGTATTTAAATGTAGAATAATTTCTTGGTACTTAAATAGTGTAATAATAAAAAGATAAAATTTAGATTTAAATTTAAATTGTATGTGAAATAGTGGGGTATTTAGCACTAATGTCTCCCAAACTTATCACTTTTTGATAACTTACCCCCTAAATTTTTAATTTTGACAATTTACTCAATAACTTGCTAAATTATAACAATGTACCCCCAATTAATTAATTTTCTGTTAAATTGATTATGAAAAATCCATGTACGCCTCATATAAAGATCGGAAAAACCCATTTTTGATTAAAAATCTCCAAATATAATACAAACCCTAATGCAAATCTTCTAATTTCAAATGTTTATTTTAGAGTAAAATTAACTAAAATTGGTACATTGCAACAATTTGACAAGTTCAGGAGGTAAATTGTCAAAATTAAAAATTTGGGGGGCAAGTTGTCAAAAGATAATAAATTTAGAAGACATCGATACTAAGTACCCTAAAATAGTGAAAACATGTAATACATTTAAATGTTTCACCATCAACCGAAGACAAATTATATTGAAGTTAACTAATAGCTATCAAAATCACATTAAAATATATTTTAAAAAGTAGGTAAAACATTATATAACAAAACATTATATAAATCTAACCGTTAAAGCAAAATCCTACCTTTTTTAACCCTATGATGCACTTCTTTAAGCCTTCTTTAATTTGTTACGTATCTTTTGATGAGTTGTTAGCATATAGAACCACACACTTTCATAAAAGAGTACTTTTTTTTTATATGTATAATTTTAAAGATGACCTTGGTGGTTTTACTTTTTGTACTTGTGTATGAGGTTTGAAATCGACACATTGCAAACTTAATTCTATGTCATCCATATTTTAATTTCCATTTTTATTTGGTAGAACTATGTTATATATTCAAGTTGTTCAACTTGGAATTTTAGTTCCAACATCTATGTCTATCTATACTACTTTTTAAAAGCACGAATAAACACTTATTCAGTGTCTTTTCGTCACTCCTTCCAACCCGCCGCATGACTTTTTTTATTTTTATTTTTACTTTTACTTTATTCTGTGCGTGCTTGCCGATTAGTTAGAATTGTAAAGTCCTAAACTCTGTTTGGATACTAGAGCTTAGCTAGCTAAATACGCGTTACAGAGAGACAAGATAATCCAACAATGACTGACAGGGCAAAATACGGTATAAAAAAATTGGCAAAAGTGCACATTCTACAACTTATATACGTATACAAATAGACACACACATGTATACATACATACATATATATATATATATATATTAAAATATGTGGCTACACATCCCACGTTCCCATAACAAAAATAACCAGCTAAAGTGGAAAAGAAGGGGCCAGCAAACTTAATGCTCCGAGTATATGCTTTGGAAGATACTCTCCCACAAACTCAAAAACCAAATAACAAATTCCCTTTAAATCCCAAAAGCCTTCCCTTTGCTCTTTCTCTCTGAAACTTCATCCTTGGCCTCCATAATATAGGGTATTTTAGGTACTGCTCCTCTTGTTCAACGGCAAAGTTTTGATCATGGCAATTACAGGCATATCTAGTGGCGAAATCGGCGGTGACGATGGAGACGACGATGAAAAGCACGTGAATCATGGCCGTTAAACAAGTTTTCAGGCATGTGTTGGGCAACTGAAGTCCCTTTGGCAGAGCTCCTAGGATGAGTTACATAACTATGTTGGCTATGCAGCACCCAAAAATAAATAAATAAACAAAAGTTTCCATATACTTTATAAAATTTTCTTTATGTTGTAGCTTGGACGAAAAACTATTAATGAAGCTATTTTACGCTTGTTAAGCTTCTCAACTTCTTGGCGTGTTGTGCTTCTCATGTTGGCTTTTCTCTTCTTTTTTATTTTTTATTTTTTATTTTTTATTTATTTTTTGGATAATATTCCGAAATGTTGTGCGAATGTTTGATAAGTCTGAGAAATTTTCTTGGTTTTGTCACACTAGTAGATCAGAAATCACGCCTAGGTTCATGCAATAGTTAAACCAATCAAAGGAAAGAAAGATAATCAGAATAAGAAATATATGAATATGTATATTTAAATATATCTTCACACACATATGTATAATGCAAATGGATTTATGTAATGTATGCATATATATGTTTAGCGGAAAAAAAAATGCATGTATTTGTGGCAAGTAAGTACGCATAAAAGATAATACTAACCAAAACGTTTTCGTTTTGTTTACTAGTATGTAAAAGGCGTTTGGATCATTATTTATCAGAGACAGTAATAAACATCAAAATCTAAAAATCTCAATTATGCCGAACAAATTTTTGTTAATCCCTACCATGTAGACATATATATATATATATATATATATCATTTAGAGGAAATTGAATCGTTCTTGCGAATCGGAAAGATTGAAGGAGTGGAGAAAATACTCTTCAATTTGTTCCCGCAAAACAAATAGATATATGTATATATATTTATAAATTACTCTTCGACTATATATAATGTCCGGCCGGTCAGCTTGGTGAATCATTAAATAGCAATTTTTAACCGTCAAGTAGAACAAGAAAAAGGCATCGTAAACTTTGTTTCTCCCCCTCCCCCTAAAATGTCACCAACTCTAAACATCAACAAGACCAAATTGACATGAAACCACTCTTGTAGAAGCACAGGATTATCGCTGTAGACCGTAGTGCTTATGGAAGCATAAACTTTAGTCATCTCAATAATTATGGCTAAACAACGACTAATCTTCTTTCATCTTTTTTGGAACTTGCTTGGAATACCAATAAGTATTTCTTACATCATTTCATTTTTTTTTAATCGACTTATTAACCCCCACCCGGACTAAGATGAACAAATCTGAGTGCCTCTGAAGAAGGTTTTGCTCCAAATCCAAAGTGCAACAATAAACTGTGTTTCCCAACAACCACACTTTTGAAAGAACAACCTTCCCCATCGACAAGGACTTTGAACACTAATAATTACACAGATTAAAAACCTCAAGCAACTTCTTTCCTTCTAGTTCAGTTAATCTAAGTCCGTTTTGTCTTTAAAATATCGCCGTGCGAGTCTCGATGTACAAGGCATGCACATGAAAGATCGAAACGGGAGAAACAAAGCAATAGTTATAGAGAAAACCAGGATTCCAATACCATGCGGTTTACCACTCAACAAAATTTAACACATCCGACTTCCAATGCAAAAACAATCTAGTTCTTTGAAGTATAAATTAAGAATGGCTCTAACATCACCAAGCAAAAAAGACTTCCATTCCTTTGTCTTTCTTTGTTTATACTAAACAAAGCCAAAACTTCTACGGATTCTTGAACTCCAATTAGTAAAAGAAGCCAAGCACTTTGCCACCAACGTTCTTCCTCCTCGCTTCTTCGTGATCCATGATGCCAGCTGATGTCGTCAGAACAATGTAGCCAAACTGCAAAATCATATTCCACTCCTCAGAACAACATTCACTTGGAATGGTTTAACAACAAATAACAGTTCGCAAACACAAACACATAAAGGCTGTAAATGCATTAGAGCAGAGCGGGTTCTTTTTTCTTTTTTCTTTTGGTATAACCCACTAACCTCAGATTAAAAAAATATGGGACGAAAGAGAACCTAGGGAAAAGAAGTAATATTTTGTTTTTTTTTTATTTAAATGAAGCACAAGCTGAGTTATGTCAAGGTCTGATAGTGACATCCATATCAATGTTTCGACCCACTCTGCACGGGTTATGTCGTTGTGCCATTTCTAGGCCAAATTTAGCCTTTTTAGGTGTTTGGGAAGGAGTTTTTGAGATGGCTTGGCGTGGGGTGGGCAGGATGGGTTGTTTGGGTTCACGTACACCCCTATACGCAAATGGTAAAAGTTCTATGTCTTCTTTTACCAAAAATAAAAAATAAAAAATAAAGACAGAAGCATCTAACATCTACAAATAATGTCAACGACCTCAGGATTCTCAATAACAAACAATATACACGGCAGCACTCCATAATTTACTCCTTTTAACTGCCTGTGCATCAACATTTTAAATTATGGACTACTAAAACATATTTCTTTGACTGAATATCATTGTATATCCTAATATTATCAGGTTTTACACTAGTGCTGAATTACTGAAATCAAGTCACTCCTTGAGTCCTAAGATTAGATGAAGTTCCAATACTCACGAGGCATGTAGCATCTAAACGAATGCATCTACACATTCGATTTTAGTGTTCCGATACCTTACTGTACCATCATACTTTTTCTCAATTCAATTCTAAGTTTCTAACTTGACGCTATCATTGCAAAACCCACGTTAACAGCAGATTTCTCCATAATTTCTCCTAAAAAGAAGAATTTATTATCATCCCACATAAAGCAATTAAAAAAAAACTATTGATAACTAGATTGCGGCTGACCTGTCTTGAAGGAAGCAGCCTTGCAGTCCATCCTTCAATTTCTTTCACTCCAACATCAAACCGAGGACTGATAACACCACACTTGTTCAATCTTCCATTCAGCTCAACCACAATTTTGCCAGATCTGTGGTCATCAACATACTCAAACTCACCAATGTAACCTACGAAACCATTCACGAAACTAATTAAAAAGAGAAATAAAATTCACGGGCCCACCAATTTCATTCGACTTATATATTGCAACAAAAAAACACAAGCTAAGAAGTGAAAGTTACAACTAACCATGCTTCTGCATGACCAACAGAAACTTGATGATCACTTTCGAGGAAGGCCTGATCATGACCTGTCGCTTCCCCCTCTTCTCCGCGTTGTACATGCTCTTAAGAGCATCATTCAACACACTGATTCTCACCATTCTTTCAAATGCAAGCTGCCCCAAAAAACAAACAAAAAACAAAAAACAAAAAAAAAACAATTACGTTTCAAAAAATAAAAACAAGGAAAGACGCCGATTTTCAGATAATTGATATAAATAGAGAAGCAAGATAAATGCGGAAAACAGAAAAATAAAAATAAAAATAAACGTTTAATCAAATGGACGGGTTTATATCTAGTTATTCCTTCCCAACATAAAATTACACACTCATAAGATAACTAAATCTCAGATGCAAAGCATTTTTTTTTCCAATTAACCAACCAACTATAGTCCATTTCGATTCCCAATTCATCAGACAATTACCAAAGACTATTATTCAGCTTGAAATCGGTGTAATTTAGCTATAACAAAAAAACAAAGAACAAAGGTGAAGAATTTCTTATATTCAGATACCTGGATTGGTCATAAAAATCATATACCTTTACCAGTTCATCACAAGAACCTTAACAACTGAACAAGAAACCAATCAAAAGATAAACCGTTTCACAACCGAACATAAATTAACCAGACACATCGACAAACAAGAAAACTCAAACGATTAAACGACAACAAAGATCCATAATCTAAAAACGTAGAGAAATAAGCATGAACAAACACAGATCCAATGTTAGGCGGTTTGGAGAGGAGAAATCGAACCTGAAGGACGAAACGTCGGCGGCAACAAGTCGGCTGGTGGGAGAGAGACGGCCGAGAGAGAGAGAGCTTGCGCACTAGGGTTGCAGTCCTTGGAGGGTTTTTAGATCGAATGGTCTTGGGGGTTTTAATAGTATGCTGATTCTTTTACCAAAATACCCTTTCTTGCCACTTGGGCTTGTAGCTTCTCAGTTCCCTGGTGGCCTGGCCCATGGTCAATGTACTGGGCTTGTTCAATCTGGCCCGTTTAGCTGAATGCGGCCTTCTTGCTTTAGTTGCCCAAAAAAAAGACAAAATGACACATTTATATTTTGTGTAAACTACTCCTTTAATCCCTAAATTTTTAACCTTCTATAACTTTGGTCCCTAATTTTTTTTTCATAGCTAGAATGACTATAAAATTTTAAAGTATTACTACAATAATCATTTTTATTAATTTTTGGATAAAATTCGTTAGTAACAATAATCCATACATGTGTCATTTCAGGAGCAATCCTACAAATCACCTAAAAAAATTTGTGAAAATAACCCCTCAAACAGACATATTCAGGGTTTTTGTATCTCTTGTTTGGAATTTTTAACCTCACATACTTATCTAAATAGAGATCCAAAAAAAATAGAAGTAACTTTAGTTAGGGTAATAATCTAAAATATCATTTTTAAAATGGCAATCTTACAAATCACCTAAAGAAAATAAAAAGATGAATAAGAAGAAGTAGTAGTTACCGTATAATGCATTAAAGAATATAGCAAAGATAACAATTCAAGTATTATAATTTCACACCTTACTATAATAAATATACTATTTGCATTGTAGATGGTCTGAATAATTCGTACAATTAATTGCTTAAATTTTAAGGAAAACTTTTTTTTTTCAGCTTGTGTTTGGAGAAATAATTTGGTGGACCAAATGTATCACGTCATCATGTTAATATGATACACCCATCTAATAAAAATTTGACATTTGGGTGTTTTTTTCATGTCATCTAATTGTTTTATTTTTCTCTTTAATAATATGTACTATATTAGTTGTCAAATTAAAATTATCATAAATACCTCACACAAATCTCTTATCATAATCAATTCAATTTATCTAAAATATCATCACTTTTTTATAAATAATATTTTATTTTCTGATATCACTTAATATAGTGATTAATTTTTTATTTAAAGAAAAAAAAAGAAATTAAGGAATCATATCACCATTCCAGCTCTTATAAATAAGTCAAAACGCAAGGTTACAAGAGTTTATTGTATTAAAACGACAATAGCAGAACAAAGTGGGCGCAGCCACCAAACTATCAAACGCATGGTAGTATTTTTATTGAAAGAAAACGACACATAACGGCAAAAAAAAGAAACAACCCTCAAAGCCACTGTTTCATTTTCGTTGATTTTGGGACAAGATTATAGTTGTGGTACTCTTTTATTTTTTGAAAGTAAAAATTAATTAAATGTATTAAGTAACAAAAAATTGTCTTTTTTTTTTCCTAAACGCATAAATTAACTAAATTTATCAAGTGATATGAAAGATGATAGTCACCAAAAAAAATTTGATACGAAAGATGATATTTATTTAAATTAAATTGATTGAGATAAGAGATTTAGATGAGATATTTATGGTAGTTTTGATTTGACAACTACTATATTACATATTCCGAAAGAGAAAAAATAAAACAAAGGAATAACGTGGAAAAAAAAACACTCAAATATCAAATTTTTATTAGATGGATATACCACATTAGCTTAATGACTTGGTACACTTGATTTACCGAATAATTTATCGTGTTTGATGAATTTCTTTAAGTCCTTCTATTAATAATTAAATTTGGTGACAAAGAGTGTGAATTCAAAGAATAAGCCTCCGTTTGGTGTTACGGTTGGAGTTGGTTGACTTTTTAAAAATTAGTTATAATTATGTTACGGTTGGAGTTGGTTGACTTTTTAAAAATTAATTATTATTTTTATTGACTTTTCAAAAAAAGACAAAACTGAGATAAAAAAATTTAAGTTTGAATTGAACCACCAAACGGAGTGTAAATATTTAGTTGTTTATCCTGTTATTGTATTAGTTTTCTTATCATTTATTAATTATTTATTTATAGGGTAAAAATCTTTTTATAGTTTGTATTGGTGGATTTCTTAAAGTAGAAAGATTAGATTTGCGGGCTCAAATGAAGACTTCATCCATCCATCTTTCCCTGATCTCATTTCCTTCATCCAACTAAACAGATAATAAATCATGTTTTTCTACCTCTCTGCATCCCTTTATATCTCTCTCGTATGGACAATCAAAAACACTCATAATCCGATTTACCTACCCATTTCAACCAAACCCATTTTGAATTTGACCTAAAGATTGGGTTAGCCCACCCAACTCAATTTTTTCATTAAGTATGTTCGCGCTCAATTTTTTTAGTAACTTGCCCTAAACCCAACCCACCCAAATGATTTTTTTTTAAATATTATTAAACTACATATTTTTAATATATTTTACTATGGTTTATGACTTATAGGTTTCAACTTATTAACTTGGTATGAACATTGCATTATGAGTTTTAATTTTCTTTTTTACATTTAATTGTTTAAATGTTAAACTATTAGTTTCAATTATATTTATAATACCTAATATACGAATGGCAATTGGTGCTCAAAATGCAATGTTTTGCAAGCCACAATATTAGCCCTAACCAGGACGATTTATAAACAGGAGT
This sequence comes from Ficus erecta, assembly GCA_008635985.1. Classification (NCBI taxonomy): domain Eukaryota; kingdom Viridiplantae; phylum Streptophyta; class Magnoliopsida; order Rosales; family Moraceae; genus Ficus; species Ficus erecta. The sequence continues at coordinate 42,859 of BKCH01000625.1, read as the reverse complement.
GACCATGAGGAAATCGATCGGCCCCGACAGCGTCACCCATTGTGTTTCCATCTCCAAAATGGATGAAGACTTCTCATGAAATAGGATCTTAAGGTTAACAAATGGTGTTGAAGAGGAGAGTGATTGGTTTGTGGAAGAGCATTAGGATGTTAGATTTGGTATATGGTGAGCTTATCTTATTAGGTAGGATTTGACCCAATAGTAATTTTATATGGGTTTCTTTAAGGAATGGACGGATAAGATGGGGGGTGTTGTAAAGGTTGAACATGTAAGAACGTTTGCCGTCTAGATGATCTCTGTCAACATGATTTGTGATGTGTTATATAAGGTTTCCTTTTTGTATCTTATGCTATATTTAGTGGTGAGTGACAAGTGATGGAAGAGCGAGTTGGTGTGTGCATGTGATAATTTTTGGAATGTGAATAGGGCTATTTAATAGTTGATTTTGATTTTCGAAGAAACTAAAGATTTATAGTTTGATTAAGGAACTTTCACTTTAAAACTCTTAATTGGGAAGCTCTCTGGCCATCGTTTGTTTGGCACTCCATATGTGGATGCCTCCGGAACCAGGAAAATTTCCTCATGATGAATTTGGACATGGTCAAAATGAGTATAGGCACCTTATAAAAAACCAACAAGCCATGGGGTTTTCCCAAAGTACAACCTTTTCTGGTGGTATGCGATGAGAAAACTATTTGCAGAGGAGGACTTCATCTTTTGGGCAAACTGCCTGAGTTTGCACTTAGAGACTATCCGATTTGGAGGGAAAAAAGAAGTAATGTTATGAAATATTATGCAGGTCTTCACTGTACCAAGTAGGTTTGTTTAGGCTATTAGAACTCGGTTAAAGTTATTTTTCTTAATGTTATTCACAACCCATTTTATTTTAATTTTTCATAAACTCAAAACCTCCCAAATGGAGAAAGAGTATATTTGGATCAAATAAAAATATGCCCACTTATGTTATTTAGCCTTCTAAACCACAACCAATCTAAAATTTCCCGAGACATGGCTTGGATTCACATACCACTCTTGACATACATCGTGGGACCCTACCAAATTTTGGCATTAGTATTTATTATCTCGTTGTTAGGATATATATGTGTGTGCGTATATATATATATATGAGAATCACATATTACATTAGTTAGCTATCAAGATTTAAATAAATATATAAAAAAAACTATAACACCATACAGAAAAAAAAAACGGAACTCTATATTAAATGAAATAGATAAATTAGATAAATAGACAATTTTTGATCACTTATTTAAATAAATGAGCTAGATTTTATTTTATTCAGGAAATGACTGTCAATCATCACAATCAATAAGTGAAAATTTCATATTAATATTGGTTAATCACTAATTAACCATAGTAGTAATAAGTGATTGACAAATTAACCATTAAAAAAAAAAACCAATCATTCTACTAATTTTATAAAACTTAGGCCATTTATTAAAAAGCTTTTAAAAGAAGCCATTTATCCACAAATATCACATTATGATATACGTGTAATAAGCTTAACCAAAATAAAATTAGTATTATGCAAATTGGTTAGGATGTTTGGATCAATGCTTGACCAAACCCAAAAAAAATACTTTTTTAAGTTAGGGTTATATTCACATTATCAGGTTCATAAGAGCAAGTTGACAGGTAAATATACCATCTATAACCTAATCCACCAACCCATCCAATTTAACAAATCCTATCCATCTTCGTCGAGGCATTGTTTTACTTTCAAACTCGTGTTTACATAGACATTTAAATTTTGATTTTTAGGTTGATTCTTATCATTGTTGTTATTATTATTATTCCAATAACCGAAAACTGATTTGGATGGATTGAAAATTTCTAAGATCACCCAACCTACCCAATGCTAAGCCCTAATTCTTTCACATTTTAATCAAACTCTTCAAATGGAATTTTAGTTTCAATCTTAGAGATGCAATATTCAGATTACATTTATACTTTTTTTTTTTTTTAAATAAAGATAAAGCTGAAGATTTAGGGCCTGTTTGGTGCACAAGTTCAGTTTGATTTGAGCTGAGATTTTTAAGTTTGCATAGTAAATTTTGTTAACTTTTTCAGAAAAGACAAAAAACACGATGAAAAAGTACAGTTTAGTTTAAATCAAACTGGCAAACCAAACGGGCCTTATACACTTTACTTTGAGTTTTTTTCCCTGTCTTCTGAATTTTCAATTACGAAAGTTGTTTGCGCTAAAATTTTTATGCAATTCAGAATTGGCGGGATTTCGAAACAAAATATAAAATTTCAAATCGTATTGCAATTAAAAGCAAGCTTACATCAAGTTAAAAAAAAAAAAAGCTTACTTTTAGTCTTTTACTTTCTTACCCTTATTTTTTCAACGTTTGTTGTTACACCTCTTGGGGACAATTTTGGGGAAAACAATGGAAAAAAAAAAGTATTATACTTCAATGGTCCACTGTTCCTGATGTCACCAATCTAGACCGCCTATTCCCAACTACGAGCCCAACTCATCTAGCGGTTCAAACAAGCGCCACATCAGCGATCCGAACCCCAGACGCCACGAACCGCTCTGCGAAAAAGCTCAAATCCATCTCAGCCGTTTATACTACAACACAATCCAACGGCATATAAATACGCCACAGCATCGATCCTCGCTAATGTCCAGGATCCAATAATAATTCGTTTCTTACATCTATATAACCTAATTGCGTCTTTCATTTCTTCCCAAATATCCCCAATTCGCAAATCAGGTTCACCTTCGATTCTCTGCAACCTCCAAACCCTCGTTTTCGTATCTTCAACAATCCTCGAAATCCATGGCGCCAAAGGCAGAGAAGAAACCCGCCGAGAAGAAGCCGGTGGAGGAGAAGAAGTCTGCCGTCGCTGAGAAGGCTCCGGCCGAGAAGAAGCCCAAGGCCGGCAAGAAGCTTCCCAAGGAAGGTGGAGCCGCCGCCGGAGAGAAGAAGAAGAAGAGAGTTAAGAAGAGCACCGAGACCTACAAGATCTACATCTTCAAGGTCCTGAAGCAGGTCCACCCCGACATCGGGATCTCCAGCAAGGCCATGGGAATCATGAACAGTTTCATCAACGACATCTTCGAGAAACTCGCCCAGGAGGCCTCGAGACTGGCAAGGTACAACAAGAAGCCGACGATCACCTCTCGGGAGATCCAGACCGCCGTCAGGCTCGTCCTTCCCGGTGAGCTCGCCAAGCACGCCGTTTCCGAGGGGACCAAGGCCGTCACCAAGTTTACAAGCTCTTGAAAGGACGATCTGATCGTGGATGGACTTGATTTCGTTGTGCTTTGCAAGGATTAGGTCCACAAATGATGTTTAATGCTTATTAGGGTTAGGGTTTACTCGGTACATGTTGACCTTTCTTTATTTTTTAAAAAAATTGTCTTTTAGGGTTTCTGTACTTGCGCTTGTAATATGCATCTGGATCTGCTCGATCCGAATGCTTCTTTTGGGGGAAAAAAAAAAAGAGAAAAAAATGGAAGGATGATGGTTTATATTGCCTATATTTTGTGCAATTAAATTTCTGGCTCTCTGGATGTTGATTGTAAATTACTCTTTACCATTTTCAAAAGCCGTACTTATTTGTCATTAAAGTAAAGTTCTGGTTTGTATCAAAGGAAATGTTCTGTTTTCAGTGATTAAAATGTGGGTTTTCTTGTCTTTGAATTTATTATTGATACTAGATTTCGTTTCTATATGTTAGATAATATATAATGTAACGCTGAATTGGTGATGAAGGGGGGACAAACATTAAGGTGTTTAATTTTGTTTTGTATTTCTAGAATTTCTCTCCTTCTGTTACGAAGGAGTACTGTTCGCCATTTAAATGATAAACTTTTCGTTCAGGGAGGTGGGGTATGGTCGGTAACTTGGTAATTTTAATTGCCCTTCGTGGAGGGTTTTTCTGGTCTCTTGGCAGTTGGCATTCCTTGTAAAAGTCCTGGATTTTGAAATAACCGACCTTGTTTTGGAATAAATATGATAAAACAATTTTTGTTTGGTTCAGCCGTTCAGTCAGATCATTGGAAATGGCGGTTCTAACACATTTCGACCGAAGGTTTTAAAAATTTGAGGAATCTTTTGGAATTTTTGGCGCTTTTTGTTTCCCAAAATTGTTGGCGCCATGTTCTTAACATAATCGTTGATCTGAGGAGGAATTTTTTTATTTTTTTATTTTGGCTTTATTATTAGGGATGAGATGGTTTGACCAGCATTAAATGGTGTGTGGAGCGGGGCGGGGCGGGGCGGGGAAATCTGCATTTTGGACGGGCGGGTCGACTCTAACCGCCCCAGTAACGAAAAATCTCAATTTTAAGAGAGAGAGAGAGAGAGAGATAGAGAAAAAATAAAAAATAAAAAAAACCTTGAAGAAAGCCTTTTTATTTCACCATTTTCCCTAGCGCAGTCCATTCCTCTGCTCTCCGACCACCACAGCTCCCTCGAGCTCCGCCGTGGCTCTCCCCGTCCGAGCCTTTCTTCATTGGGCAAAAAGGTTATCTCTTTTATTTAATTTTTAGAATTTCCTTTAAATTTCAAACTTGTAAATCCTAGATTTTTTTTGTTTGTTTGTTTGTCAGATTTTTTGAATTTGATGTTGGGAAGATTAAAAACAATAGAATTGGGAAGTGAATGTAGATACTGATTTCAGTTCGATTACAGATTGATAACAATAGAAGAGGAAGTGAAATCGGTTTTGGAAGTTAATCGAAACTTGTGTTTTTTGTTTCAGGCAGTATATTGTAGTTTTTAGTTCTTTTCTGATTTCTGATAATAGAAAGAAGCAAAAATTTTTGCTCTTCGATTGGAGGAGAATGAGAAAGTAAGAGGAAATATTGTTTTGTCAAGTTGCGAAACCGTTCAAATCACTTGCGACCAGAGGCTTGAATTTCAGTTACTTTTGGCAGAGATTGTTGTTAAAATTTGATAATGTAGTTTGATATTTGATTTGGATTACAACTTTAATTTTGGATGATATTATTCTGGTTTTATATGCCATTATTCCTATTATATATATTTGTATTTTCAAATTTAACAAGTGTAAATTGTATAAACATATTTAGTTCATAGTCATTGTTCTACGCAGACAAAAGATCAAGTTCCCAGCCGCTCCTCTCTCCTCGTGGGTTGAACAACAGATTCGCCACCACTGCCGGAGATGGCTAAAAGACTAAGCTCGCGTCTCTTTGTCAGCAGTACTATCTTCTTCCCTTTTGTTTCTTTCCTGTCTGTAATCTCTTTTTGAAATCCCTAATTTTGACAATCGATTTTGGGCTTAGGATTATCGTTGTACACGACAAACGAACACCTGAAGAAGTTGTTTTCTCCTTTTGGAGAAGTCCTAGAAGGTTCCATTCTTCAGCTCTTCTTTAATTTAATTTGGAAATCCAGCAGCTGATTTTTGTTCCATGATTGGTTTGCTATGTTTGCTATAGCTAGGTTAGTTCTGGACTCTAAAACTCAAAGACCCAAAGGTTTCGGTTTTGTCACATATGAGTCAGAGGTTGAAGCTCAAAAGGCTTTGAAGGCCATGAATGGCAGGGTATTTAGAAACTTTGCAATTTATCTGCCTTTGGTTTTCAACTTGCCAATTGTTTTATTGTTTGTTTACAAAAACATATTTTCTAGCTAGTTTAGTGGTATGAATTTTCCTCGTTTGTTTGTTCTTGGTACAGATTGTTGACGGGAGGCTAATTTTTGTTGAAATTTCCAAGACCGAAAAGCCCGGAGAAAAACCTACCTCTTGATGAAGAAGCTCTTCAAGTCATTTTTGTTGTTCATTGATCTTTGTGATATAGAAGCCATCCGATAAAAATTGGGGGGGTCCAGTTTGTGCTGGGATTTAAACGTGAGCTATAACAGATTAGGAACCATCTCAGTAATTGTGAAATAAACATTTCAGCTTACTGCGACATATTTCGCGTGTAGAACAAAATCGGATTCTAGATTGTCCTAATATGAGGGAGAACCTAATTAGTTAGAGAGGGAAAATATGGTTAGTCATTACTGGCTGGTTTGGATCAGGAGGACAAAAGGAAGTGAATTTGGTAGGCAACAGCTTGTCAGCGGTTCACCATCCCTTCTCAATAAAGCAAGAAGTTTCAACCACCCTTTGATCTAATTAAGCTTATGTTTCTTTTTCATTAATCTCTATTTTCTCACCTCGTTCTTCCCCAAATTTTTCGTTGGAACTTAGAAGTCTCCAAGGGACGACTGCACTCGGCTAGATTTGCTTCATTTTTGTTTTTTGTTACTTTAGTTTTCGAGAACTTTTATTGTAATTCTTAAGTTATGATCCTATTCTATACGTCGAAATTTTAAAGGTAAAAGCACTTCTTAGTAGAGATTTTTGACCTATTTCCCTCTTTCTCCTTTAAAAAAAAAAAAAATTGGTAACATGCTACATTACAATAATAGGTAAGAAAGCTCATATGAAGGAGAATGAATAACATCATGTATCATAAGGAAAAATCCTTCATTTTCACATTAAAAAGGAATGATGCTGATTAGATTTAAAAATCTCATATCACATTAATTAAAAGTCCAAACATTACTGACATTCTTCGATTCACTTGTTTATAAGATGTGTACTATGTCATTTCCATTGTTCTTTTTTATTTATTTATAATTTTTAACTAATTTACAAATTAGATGTTTTGGTTTAATTATATTTTGAACTGTAAATTAATTTAAGGAAAAAAAACCGATATCTGATTATATTCGAATTCGATTGGTTTAAATGCGATTTAATGTAATTTTGAATTGGAATGATTGCATTGGTTGGATCTCCATGCTATGGACGGAGATCACTTGTGATCCATGGGAAAAGAATACGACACTTGATTGGATACTTACCCTTAAATTTACCTTGCTATTATTTAAAATTGAGGGCGTGCTAGTTACGTGTTTTTCCATTCACAAAGTGGCGAAGTTCTTGTGATGCAAGGATAGTGTAACCTTCAAAGGTGAAAAATGGACATGCCCTCAAAAGCTATTGGTGAAAATAACTGATTTTTATGAATAAAATACATTGACATATTTATGAATATAAAACTTTAATTATTCAATTTTGTAGTTTACTAAACAAATAAAAGTTTTATTATTTTCATTCACAATACTTTGGAAATCAAATTTAGCAAACGACTATATATTTTTGGTGTAAAGTTACCTAAATGTGCTTTGCTAATAACACTAATGCTCCGTTTGGCCTTTGAGTTCATCTCAAACTAAACTGTATTTTTTCATCTTAATTTTTGTCTTTTTTTGAAAAGTCAACAAAATTTATAATTAGTTTTTTAAAAGTCAATCAATTTTAACTTAAAAATTTCATCTCTAACTAACTTACCAAATGTACGCTAAATGTAAATGACTATATTTTTCATTTTAAAAAAGTGAAAATAACAAATTTGAAATTATTGTCAATGTTTTATTTGGCACCAAAAAAAAGTGAAAATGATATATTTGAAGTGATGTTTTAATTTATGTTCAAATACATAATGCTAATAAATTTTAGGTATTAGAATTCGAAAAATTATATATTAATTTTTTAAAAAAATTTAAAGAGACAACATCATAAATCAAAATACAAAATTCTTTATATCAACTAATTAAATGATAATAACTATCATTCACAATAGGCATCAAGCGTAGCATATGCCGAATTTTAGACCAAAAAAATTTTAAATTTGACATCAAGATAGCAATTTGGTACTGCTTATTTTTAAATTTAACATCGAGATAGCAATTGGTACTGCTTTGAAGATGTACGTTACGAAATATTAGAAACCACAATGAGGTTGAAAATAAAAATAAATGATTAAATATATGTTTATTTATCTCTTAAAAAATAAGTACGAAGTAAAACAATCTAATTACTTTTTCTGTGTTTAATAAATTAAAAAATATGAATCTCATAAGTGTAATAAATTTACTTAGAATAAGTGAATAATTATTGGCTTGTGTTATCAAAGGATGCAAGTTTCATCCTTTTCTTTTCTCATTTCTTATGTTGCGTGCGACTCATTAAAATATTATTTTTTTAGGGCAGCGTTAAAAAACAATTGCATCTCAACCGCCCACTGAAATTGTACCATCCAACGGGTCAAAAAAGCGCCAACTCAACGATCCGCACACAACAAAACGTCATAAATATATTTCCGAAAAAGCTTAACTGCATCTCAACCGTTTATTTAGAACACGCCAAAAAAGGAAATCCAACGGTAAAAGATCACGCCAAATCACCGATCCTCGTTAAAAGCCAATAGCCAATAATAAGACGCTTCTCTTTTCTATAAAACGAAATCTCAGCCCCAATTTCCTCATTAACTTCCTCACTATAACATTTCAATTTCGCATTCACTTCTCTCCAACCTCCAAACCCTCTTTTTCGTCTCTTCAGAAGTATCCGAAATCCATGGCGCCAAAGGCAGAGAAAAAGCCCGCCGAGAAGAAGCCGGTGGAGGAGAAGAAGTCCGCCGTCGCTGAGAAGGCTCCGGCCGAGAAGAAGCCCAAGGCCGGTAAGAAGCTCCCGAAGGAAGGCGGAGCCGCCGCCGGAGAGAAGAAGAAGAAGAGAGTGAAGAAGAGCACCGAGACCTACAAGATCTACATCTTCAAGGTCCTGAAGCAGGTCCACCCCGACATCGGAATCTCCAGCAAGGCCATGGGAATCATGAACAGTTTCATCAACGACATCTTCGAGAAGCTCGCCCAGGAGGCCTCAAGACTCGCAAGGTACAACAAGAAGCCGACGATCACCTCTCGGGAGATCCAGACCGCCGTCAGGCTCGTCCTTCCCGGAGAGCTCGCTAAGCATGCCGTTTCCGAGGGGACCAAGGCCGTCACCAAGTTCACTAGTTCTTGAAGAGAATCTTACTGTGGATTTGGTTGTCTAGGGTTAGGGTTAGGGTTAGGTTTTTATCGGTATATGCTGGCCTTTTGTCTTTAATGTCCTCTTGATGAAATTTTTTTTTTAGGGTTTCGGTATTTTTGTCTGTATGCTTTGAATCCGTATGTTCTTGTGGTACAAAATGAATGACAAACGGTTTATATATCCCATCCTATGTTCCTCCAATTTGATCTATGTGACTTCATGGATCTAAAATATAGAAATTTCACTATATTTACTAATTTGTTATCTAATTTTTCATGGCGAGTTTCGAATCAGAAATCTTTCATTGCAATTTCTCATTTCAGATTTTGTTCGCTCTCAATTATGTGTAGGGAAAGTGTTTTTTTAGAGTTTTAGGTGGGTAGGGTCTTTAATTTTACCTTCAATTAATTACATGAAGATGGAGGGAAGCCTAAAACTTACGATAGAAATTAAGTATAAGATTCTTAATCTCAACTTTTTGAGCTTGTTGATCTTTAAAGCCATTGCGAACCATAGAATCAAGCTCAGCGACGTCCTTGAATGGCAACTATTTTTGTCTTTTTGTTCGGTTATTGTCGTTTTCAGTGATAATCTTTAATCTCTATCGAATTTATTCAGTTATTGTTGCCATAGATTCGCCATTAACGTCAAAACTTCGTTTGGGAAGCAAAAACGGATGATATACTTTACAGACGTATTGCATAATTTTATAAAGAAATCATCTAAGTTTTAGATTACTCAAAGTGACAGCAGACATCGACACTAAAAGAAGGGACACGATTGGTTTATTTGAGATATATGCATTCGAGAAACTTTTTTCATTTCTAGCATTTAGCAATATACTAATCAACCTTTAAAAACATCAAATCAAATCAAATAGCCTTTGGTGGGAAAAGAATCAAAGACTCGCACATTCCAGATGTACTAATCTCAACTTATGTTTTAGTGAATTGCAACTAGCCAAAATTCGACAAGGTTGGTCAACAGAATATGAATTGAATCCTAATCCAAGAACTACTTTCGCAACAGTTATCAACTGAAAAATAAAGTTCAAAGCCATCTTTTTTGGAAAGGTACATAAGTCGCCAATCCTGCTTAACGTTGTCTCAATCGCCATAGAAAGAACAAAATAATAATAGAAGAGTTGATTGGCATGCTAATGGTTTGTAAATGTTCGTAGCCATGGATAGCAATAGCTAAAAGATGAAATAGTGAAACTAGTGAAAGAAAAATACACCGAGCGGAGATGCTGATATGTGAACAAGTGTCTGCATTTACAACTCTTCCTCCCGTTTCGAGGGAATGACTGAAAAAATGAAATCTTATTGTCGACAATTTTACACAGTAATTACCAAAGACCTAGGAAAACGAAGCACTTGTCTACTAACTAAATCATACCCGATATCCCTGTTATCACTTGTGAGCAAAATGGATGCGAATGTTCCGGCCGTCCAATAACTGATCAAAGGCAATAAACTGATTATATGAAATACATTTTTCTAAACTAAACAGAGAATTTAAGGGGCTAACTTTGATACGTAAAGAGAATGACAGTGGAGTAAGTTACCTGACCGTCCATTTCTTTTATAGCTGTGCTGGCTGCAGTTTCTGAAGTGAACTGCACAAACCCATACCCTTTTGATCTCCCACTCTTGTGATCACAAATTACTTTAACTGCTAGATGTAACGACTTACTTAGTATTCTCTCTAAGGAAAAAAAATATTTTATGGTAAGTTTATCCCGAGAAATATCAACTTATCCCAATTGCCAATCAAGAACAGTTATCAGTTTCGAAGAGCATAACTAATACACCAGAAAAATTTTGAAAGAAAACTGAGAGTTTATCCCAATTGCCAAAAATCTCTCGTCTCTCAAAGCCATGTCTCTATTAGAACTCTGCACCAGAATTTATTTTCACCAACTCTCTCTACAGTTAACAAGTTATAGTGTAGCAGTCTACATGTTTTGCATGTTTCATCCACTAGTCAACTTGCCGATGCCTTCACTCAACTACTTTTAGGTCTCCGTTTCAAGACTTACTAGTCAAGATTGATGTTTACTCCGCAAACTCCATCTTGAGGGGGGCATAATAAGGAAAGTGCACCGAAGTCAATTTCGTGATCTTTAGGAACCCAATCAGTTGTATTCTTTCCTTTTCCAATTGTTTCCTACTATATGTTTTTCGTTTTAGGATAGATGTGAACATGTATTTATTATACTATTATTATCAACAAATTCTTGAATGAATTTAAAGACAGGCATCGCTTGGCGAAGTGACCTTGTTTTCCGCAAAATTGACACTTGCCAAGGTAGTTTCTTGACATGTATTTGAAAGATGAACATCGCGTCGCAGTGTAGCCTTGATATCCATATACTTATGCCTGCAAAGATGGGATTTTGGGTAGTGTTGTGGAACACATTTTGGTTAAAGTTGGGATGAGATTGGTTTGTATTTTGGGGGGTGGGTTCAGCCATTTGGGTTTTGCTCGTGAGAGCTTGTGAGCAGTCTAAATTCTATAAGCGATTCAGATAGAAAGGAATATTGTGAATGGCTTACACAAGAATTCATTGATAACAATAATACAGTAGATGCAAGTTTACAATCTACTATTAAACCGAAAAATACATAATTAGGAAATATATATAGTTGATTGCATACCTAAAAATCACATAATCAACTTTATTGCACTTTCCTTATCATCTCAAGCCCCTCATTTGTTCCTTATAACTCCCTTATATGCCAAGTACTAATAAGTCACAATACAACTAACCCGCCTATAGCCTCCATTTAATTCTTGACCCGATTAAATGTCCACATCAACAACTTAGTGTAGGAACTAAGCAACGGACATGTTATTTCAAGGAAAGAAATATCTATGAAGATTCTGACTTTTAAAGAGACGACAAATAACAGACTTCTTTCTATCAGTATCAACCAAGGATTACACAATATAAGTATTCTCTTAGTCAATCTGTCAAACACTTTGTACACATATCAAGAACTGTGAAAAACTAAGCCTGAGATTTCTTGTTGATCAGCTGGTAAGAATTACAAACAATCTTCAAAACCCCACAACAGAATAGTAAAAGAAAAGCCTTAGTCCCTTTCTCTCTCTGTTTCTCATCTCTTAGAATTGGTTGACCACAAAAGAAATATGCATAGGTTTCAATTCAAATTCCACATTTATATCTTTTGTTCACGTCAGCTTTAAACCAAGAATACAACGACCATTCAAGTAACAAAAAACACATTATTCATAACAATGACAACCTTAATAATTGGAAAAGTACCTTCAATTATATCACCATGCTGTTCAAAAGCATTCTTCAAAACAGTTTCGTTGGTGTCATACGATAGACCTACAACTCAAAACGGATATTGAGTGATAACAAAAAACTAGTTAAAAAAACGATAAGGCAAAGCCTGGGTAAGCTATAAACAATGAATATTAATGTCGAACAATTAGAAGTTTGGAAGGAGACCTCCAACGAACAATTTGGTGCAAGAGTGGCGCGCCCACAAGATCCTGGCCAAGGGAAAAGCCCGACAAATACGAACTCCGCCATTTGAGCCTCTCATTCTCTTGAAATAACTTGGGAATGGTTTAATGGTAAGTGGTGGGTAAGCCTTGGCTGAGATGGCACTTCATAAATCAACAGACGTTACTCCGGTTTCGATTTAGTTCAGGGTCTGCAGCGGCCTTCGCAGGCCCAGCTTGAAATTTGGTCGTTTTTAAAGACGTTGTCGTTCTTTTTTTATTTTTAAGATCTTGTTTGTTATTAATTTGTGAATTTGTGTCGTTTCAGAATATGCTGTCGTCTTCTTCTTCTTCTTCTTTTTTAAATATTCTTTTCGCCAGGAAATTTCTTCATCTCTATTTTCACCCCGGATAATATATCATCGTTTTTAGAATTTGAGTAAGTTGTCGTTTCTTGTTTCTACTGAACTGCGTCGTTCAAAAGATGTCGCTGTTTTTCTAAAAGTTTTAAAAGTGACGTCTCATTCATAATGTCTCTTTCTTTATCTATTGTCGTTTGTGTGATGAGTTTGCTTTTTTTTTTTTTTTTTTTTAAAGGAAACTTGCTCTCTTATTTTTGTCGCGCTCTCTATAAAGTTCCTCCTCCAGTTAACGGCGGGAGATTTGAACTTCAGATCAAAACCTTTGCTTTTGGATGTAAAATTGAAATAAAACCACTAAAAAGCTCCAGTCTTCACACTTCACAGATAATAATCTCTCTCTTACCAGATTTAAGAACAATCATATTTTGATATAAAAGTTCTTGTAACAACGCAGGAATCATGACATAAGATTGCCAGAAAAATTGAACGCACATATGTAGATCTGAGATCTTTTCATTTGGGTAGCTGAATGTTAAAGTTCAGGTCTAATTTATATCCATTTTGATTGATTTTTAATCAAATTAAAATTCTAGTTGAAATCTTGTAGTCTGAAATGATATTCGAAATTTAGAACCAAACTAAAACAACTGCTTTTAACTCCAAAATCAACATCAAAGTTGTTAAAATCCAATAATAAACTTCACAATTTGATATCTAAACATCTAACAACATTATTGAAGGACATGAACTAAAAATATGATATCAAATTCGGCCTAAAATGCAATTAACATAATTTCAAGCCAAAGACGATACGAACGGTTCACAAACAGAAAAACAAACCCAATAACATAATATAACCATAAAGGGATAAAATGAAGATTGGAAGCACTCCGAAGGTATGACAAGCAAGTAGAAACAAGGCGTTCCCTTTTTTCAATTTCATGACAAATAAGTCCCTACATAATCATCACAAAGACATAATCTAGAGAATACAAATCTTTTTCCATCCAAATTGTTCGACATTGTTTGCATTTCTTGGCTACACAAACATCAAAAGCTAAGAAATCCTAAAAGAAAATAAAAGGGGGGGGAAAAAAAAGTCTCCAAATACATACAAATGAAGATAACGAAGCAACGAAAACGGGTCAAACTAAGCCTTCTTTGGGGACTTGGTGGCCTTAGAGGGAGATTTAGCCTCCTTGTTGGCTCTCTCGGTCTTCTTCGGCAACAGAACCGGGTTGATGTTTGGAAGAACACCACCGTGAGCGATGGTCACGCCGGCAAGCAACTTTCCAAGCTCTTCGTCGTTCCTCACCGCAAGCAAAACGTGCCTCGGAATTATCCTGTTCTTCTTGTTGTCCCGAGCCGCATTTCCTGCCAATTCCAGAACCTGAACCACACAACCAAACAACAACAATGCTAATCATCTTTCAGCAATTGACTCTCAATAAGCACATTTCTAAGCCCTAATTTCATTTCCATCTAAAATTTTTCATAAATCTTCCACATTCAGGTGAAATCAGAATAAATCCCCAAATTCAACCAAACCTAGAATTTCCAAATCCAGCCAAAAAAATACACATATAATTCGACAGAATCTAAGCCCTAGAAGCTTGTATTACCTCAGCAGCGAGGTACTCGAGCACGGCGGCCAAGTAAACCGGAGCGCCGGTCCCGACGCGCTGCGAATATCTTCCCTTCTTCAAGTAACGGCCGATTCTTCCAACGGGGAATTGCAGACCGGCCTTCACGGACCTCGAGACAGGCTTCTTCTTTGGGCCACCTCCCTTCCTTCCTCCGGCGCCTTTCTTCACTTTTCCACCGGTGTCCATGGCTGAACAAGAAAGAGAAAAATCTGAGAATTCGAGCTCTTCTTGATTCCCTTTGACCTCCAAGAACGAGAGCGAGAACGACGCAGAGAGGGATGAGGATATTTTGAGAATATGGATTATTTGGGGTTTGCGTTGAAGCACCGTTTTATAGAAGGTGGATTTGTGAGATGTAAAGTATACCTTGTTTCTAGGGGATGTGAAATGGGGTTGAGGAAACCAGATGCGCTTTTTGGCCGTTGGATTCGGCTCTTATCGACGGCTGTGGAGCGCTGTCTGGCGATCCGAGTGATGGGAACCTGGCCAATAGGAAAACGAGATTCATTTTACCGGCACGTTGTTTTCAATTTCCCGCTACAACTTTCATTTTGCACTAGTTGAATTTGGCATTTGTAATTTCAAAAAATAAAATTCAAATTATGTAAAGGACAATTTTCTCCTAAGGTGAAATTTTTTTTTTTCTCCTAAGGTGAAAAAAAAGGTAATCTTGCATAAAATAACTAAATAAATCAGTAAGTGGTTATTAACAGTTTGGCTGTCATGCATTTTAAGATTGTAAAAAATGTTAACAATTACAGGTATAATCTATCAATAAGTTTGTATTTTATTTAACTATTTATTCGAATATTCTCATTTAAGTAAGGTTTTTATAGAAAATTATCTTTATTAATAGTGCACGTTTTTTAATATCAAATCCGATCAAAATCTCTTAAGATAAAAAAGTATTTAAATAAAAACAACTTTTGTAATAGATCAAATGGTTCTATATAGAGGTATGATAGTTTTTCACATCCTATCATAGGATTATCAAAACATTTTTGGTAATTTTTTTAAAATATTAAAGTAGACCCTCGTTGAAATGGAAGATTGATCCACTGCTGGTTATTAGACAATAACTACTAATCCATACTTTTTATTTTTCTCTCTATTACTAGACACATGAAAGATTACTTTTTTTTTTTCCCTAAAGATGGATTGATTTATATTTTATACTGTTCGTTAGGCTGAGCACAAGATCCGTTAATCTAACCAAAACAATCTAATTCATCCAAAAATTTTGGATATCCAAATGTTGTTGGATTGATTTAGATGTTATTATTGTTCATCCAATTTGATTGAATTGAATATCGATATTAATTTTAAATATATAAAAAATAAAATTCAACCTAATATACTTCTAACATATATAAATATCATCAGTTATATTTTATACAATACTATTTTTTTAACATGTTCTTTTTGGATTTTTCTTTCCTTTTTTATTTTTTTATTTGGCCTCTCTTTTAGATAGAAAGCGTCAATCCATTTTCGCTTAAAATTCAAAACCTTCGATATTACATCATTTTCCTTCCTCTCACATTTTACTAACCCTAAAGCATCGCCTTTTTTTTTCTTTTACTTCGAATCACCCACAGGCTATCGCCCATTGTCGAGCTCCAATCTCACAACATGAATTTGAAAAGATTATTTCATAATTAAATTAAATGATGCATGCAAAAAGAAAAAAAAAGAGTTAGTTTCGATCTAATGTCTATCTCTAGATTTTCTGCATTCTTCACCGTTCATCTCCCAATTCCAAAGTGTGTCCTTTATTTTTTTACAACCGTTTCTCTAACAAGGTCTACTAGTAATATTTACCGTACTTATGTCATATTTGGTACGCTAAAAAAGATGAAGGAATAAAGTGCGATAAGAGATGATTGCATGTAAAATAGTTTAAGAGCTTGTTTGGTAATAAAGAAAAAGAGAGGGAAAGAAAAATACGAAGAATATAAATTGTAATGGGGTCCATCAATCATTCAAAAATGGGTGGAAAACATAAATCCACCAAAAATGACTAAAAATTAATTTTTTGCCATTGTTTTTAAAGGAAGATAATACAAATAAATGAATAATATAGTAATTTACAAATCCTAATTTTATTTCTTTCATGTTTACCAAACAACATAAATAAAACTAATTTCCTTTCTATTATTTCAATTTTTCATTTTTTATAAGTTTTTATTTCTATCATATTTTCTTTCATGCCTACCAAATGGAGTGTAAATCTCATTTTATCGTGCACATGCATCTACATACTGTCAACTCTTTAATTTCATCCAACAATCCACAAGTGGTACCACATCATAAGAAAATTATGGGCATTCCATATGATAGAATTGTCACGAACTCATAACTAACAAAAAATAAAAGATAGATTTGAGAGAACTCAAAACTCTCAGAGATAATGATTGCAGGCATAGCTTAACGGTAATATCATATTTGATTCCATATAAAGATGTGGAGTCAGAATCCATCATTCTAAGTTAAAAAAAAAAAAACCCTCTTAAAGATTCTAAGATGTCGAAATAATTCGTCAACGCCTTTTCTATTGCTCACCCTTCCTTAAATGCACGTTAAGCCATTAACCACATGCTAAACGGCTACACCACAACCCACATGCATAGCCCACCCCAAAACCACTTTGAGATATCAAACCGGAAATAGGATCAAACTAAACAACTTATCTGACTAATTCAAACATAATAAAAATAAACCTAAAACATCACAATTTAGATAATACGACTGGTGGATAAGATGATAAATGTCATGATACTTTTGATGGATATCTCCACTTCGTCCATCTACGTTCGATTCCCATTGTCTCCTATTTAGGCCCCCATTCCAGCTTCGACTGATGCGTTGATAAGGACATGATAGACCCTGGGTGTATGATCGAGAAAACTAACATAAAGGACCTGATTATATATTTAGAGAAGTGTTCCTGTCTATGTGATTAAAAATTTAAAAAATTATAAGACTACCACCAAATTATTTTTTATTAAAAAAAAGTTTTAGATAATACAAATGAAATAAAAATAAAAATTCTAAATTATTTTGGAACAACAACAAGAATTGTGCTAAAGCACATAACAAATACGCCACATGAATTTGGAATTTGTTTATAAGTAAGTTAAACCCCTCTCTATCTCTCTCTCGCTCTTTTCAGGAATCTCTTTTCTCTCTCTATTAACAAAAGGCCCAAGAAAGGGACGATCAATATTAACTTACCTTTTTTCTGAACGTTACCAAAAAGGGCTTCCACAAAGCTGATAGAAATGTTCATTGAAAACTACATATGCAGATCTTATCCCTCAATGAGAAGCACATAACCCCAATCCCATCGAATATATAAGACATAATTCCATGCACTTTCTATTAAGTATATATATATTTTGATATACAAAGAAAGTATAACATACAAACCCACAGATAATTAGATCACAAATGACCTAAACTTTTATTAGACTGATAGAAAACAAATCTAAATTTATATTTAATTTGTTGATTTAAGATAAAATTTTTAAATTAAAATTGATTGACTTTTAAAAATTAATTATAATTTTTATTAATTAAAAAATAAAATAAAAAATATAATTTAATTAGGGGGTGTTTGGTCTGTAAGTTTGAGTTAAGATTTGTAAGTTTAAATAGTAAATTTTTTTGAATTTTTTTGAATTTTCAGAAAAGACAAACAACTTTTTGAGGAAAAAGATAAAAAATATGATAAAAAAAATACAGTTTAGTTTAAACTAAATTTTTTACCAAACAAGCCCTTGGAGTTTAGACGAAATATCAACAAAATCATAAATTTTTTTTCTTTAACAAAGAAGGAAAATATCCGTGTTGCCGTCCAGGTCGGTACTAGCTCGCTAGGATCGAGTAAGAGGGGGCACACACCAACTCGGTGACAAATTCGCACAAAAAAGCCTAGGGCGAAATCGTCTTTTCGCTCCCCTAACCACGCGTCGCATTCTCATTGGACAGACCTACTTTCTCTCAGTTGTCACGCATGAGCAGCAGCATAATCATAATTAGAGAGGAGTGGAGCCACCGCATAGCTGCGTCTCTATTTTCGCACAAAACGGAAGCAAAAAAAAAAAAAAAAAAAAAAAAAAGGAAGGAAAAGAAAGAAAGAATACTTTGCTGTATACAAAAACAAAAGCCCCAATCTCTCTCTCTATATTCTCTGAAATCCTCATTTTTCGGTTGTCCTAGATTTTCTGCATCCATTTTTTTTGGTTTCGCAGCTCTCGATCTCTATAACGATGGTCAGTCTCTGCTTACTTTTATTCAACACATTTTTCGCTCTCCTTTTTTTTTTGGGTGTTTTTGGTTGAAATTTCTCTTTGTCGTGTCTGATCTGCGATGAGCTATTTTTGTGGTTTCCGGGTTTGGATTCTTCTAGATCTGAATTTGGATTCAGTCTTTATTTTCGATCGTGTTGATTAAGATAAGTGTTTTTTTTACCCAGATAATGATATTGTCTTTTATCGTATTTAAAAAGAAGAAGTTGTGAAGATGCGAAATTGCTTGCACTTAAGTCGGATTATGGATCTTTTGCTGCTTAAGTATGTATTTTTTAAATTTATTCGAGGATCAAGCTATTTCTGTAGGAAGAAGGTTAAAGGGCACTTTTTTTTTTTTTTTTTGGTTGAAATTACATTATTATTATTTTTCTTCTAGCTGCAAAGAAAAATTATTTCATTTTTTCTTGAAAAATTTCTTCTCATTTTAGCGCATGCCTTTTGTAGGCGTTTGATTTGATCATATGGATTTTTCTGAGCCTAATCTGTAATTTTGATGTTTATTTCCTTTGTTCATTGGATTTGGGATCTTGTCAAATTTTTACTGCTCAAGTTCCTTGCGAATCGTCGAGCATTTTGCTTATTCGCGCTACTACTAATAAGTAGATCATCCAAAATTTAAAGGTTCAAACGATAATGGGTTCACTAATTGTTGCAGCGACAGTAGTCTTCTAGTAGTTAGCCATTGTATCATTTTCCATGGCGTCATCTTTGTCTTGTTTGCTCGAGTTGAGCTTAGTTGCTGATCAAGTTGTTTGTTCTGCCTTAGCCGTTCAAATGTTGATATTAATTATTTTGCTTAGCTGCTTTTCTTTGTTCTTGTTTGATCACAAGTTTCACTCGTGAGCAGTAGTGCTTGAAATGAGTTTGTTAGGGAAGAATAATTCCCTTTCCCTGTAAGAGAAGTGAATTATTTAGAGAAAAGTTCCTAAGGATTAACGGGGATAAAAGAGAAAAAGCTCCTAATCTTACGTAGTTTTGAGAGTTCTATCAAAGTTGTTATTCACTCAATCCTCAAGATGTTTTGACTTGACATCTGTTTTGTTTTCTTTTTCATTCTGTTGCAGGCCAATGCAGCGTCGGGAATGGCTGTGCATGATGATTGCAAGCTGAAGTTTTTGGAGTTGAAGGCTAAAAGAACGTACCGCTTCATTGTGTACAAGATCGAGGAGAAACAAAAGCAGGTAGTGGTGGAGAAACTCGGTGAACCAGCTCAAAGCTATGAGGATTTTACTGCAAGCCTTCCTGCTGATGAATGTCGATATGCCGTCTATGACTTCGACTTTGTGACCGAAGAGAATTGCCAGAAGAGCAGGATCTTTTTCATTGCCTGGTAATATTATTGGTAACATCGAAATGATCGTTTGTGTGTTTCTCTCTGTGAGCTTCGATCTAATTTGATGTCAATTATATTTTGACTGTTTTACAAAGGTCTCCTGATACATCAAGGGTGAGAAGCAAGATGATTTATGCGAGCTCCAAGGACAGATTCAAGAGAGAACTGGACGGTATTCAAGTAGAGCTGCAGGCCACCGATCCGACCGAGATTGGTCTTGATGTTATCAAGAGTCGTGCAAGCTAAGGCGTCTCCAGTGTCTGCACTGGCGAGATATCATATGTTCTCCCTGTGTTTGAAGCGAAATGTTAATAGTTTGTGGGGCTGTAAACCTGACTGAATTTATGATATTGGTTTGTTGTTTCAAGTTTTACCTTTGCAGTCTTGTCTCCATGGAGAATATTTCAGTGATCTCACTTTCTATCTTATGATTTGATGTGGAGAAACTTATGGAAGAAGAGCCTTGGAATGTCTTCTAAATAGTTATGTCCACTAGCTAAAGGTGTATCACCTTCTGAGGAGGAGAGAAGATAGCACTTTGGGTTTGTTTTTGAAGCTTTTTGGGAATGGATGTTTTACCCTTTTTTCACCTGGCATTTCAGCTATGTTACCATTTTGAATCCATCTGCTAATGGGATTTGTTGTTTACTACTTTGAATTAATTTGTCCTTGAACTATCCGAGATCGTTCTGTTTTATTGTATGAAATTGAAATGAAACTACACAGAATATTGTGTAAAAATGTCACTTATGATCCATACAAATCTGCCGTTGCGTAGGTCAAAGCTCATAAAGTCAATGTATATTTGGAGATGGCAAAAATCTGTCAAAAATTTTAATGGAAGAAACCAGAAGTGTAAACTCTTATTCGAGATTATTATTATTTCGTTTTTATAATTTTGAACCGCAATTATAACTCGACGATACCCAAAAATAAGGGGGGAAAGAGTAGAATATTAGGTTTTTATAAGTTCTTTGTTCTGGACTGACCTTGAATTCTGTCTGATATTTAACTAGACACCCATTATAAGATAGGTAAATGGTGCATCATATGCCAGCATTAATGGTGGTGGTAGTACCGACAGTGCAACATATTCGATTCTTTATGTCCGCATTAGTCAATCAATAATTCATGAGTAGAATACTTACAAAACCGTGTAGGAAAAAAAAAATGCTGAGAAACATTAAATTAAAACGCCCAGGGTAAGACATTTTAGGAGGGCTTATTTGATGTTGCTAACCAACATTTTAATTTATTAAAAAGAATTTCTTAGCTTGATGTCGCTCATCCATTAATATAGGTCGTATCCCCTTTTCATCAACACACCTACTTTCCAAGATTGAATTAATGTCAAAAATCCCTTAGAGAACAGTTTCAACCGTCAACTCGAACGTGGAGGTCATGGAATCTGTCTTGGTTCTCCAGCCAATAGATGTAACAGAGATTTCTTCAAGCATGTCTATCTAACGGTGGGCTGCACTGTGCTTGCCAAGCACGTTCCATGCATGAGTGAACTATATGTGAATCGATTTGGCTTCAACCCTCTTCTCATCATGTCATCACGCAATTCAAATGCCTTGTTCAGTTCTCCGGTGACGCAGCAACCGTATATCAAAAAATTATACGCCAACGCATCAGGCTTCAAACCCTTATCTAGCATGGTATCCCAGAGTCTGATTGCTTCCTGCAAATTGCCCCTTTTACAATACTCGTAAATAATGGTTGAATAGGTGATGCAGTCTGGAAAAATGTAGTTGTTTGTCATCCCAACCAGAAGCTCAGAAGCCTCCTCAAATTTATCCATTTTGCAGAAACCGCGAATGAGTATGTTATATGTTACAGTGTTCGCTAAAAGCCCTTCAAGCATGGCCTTGTGCAGCTCCAGGGCTTTCTCCATATTTCCTTCCTTGCTAAGGCGGTCTAAAAAACAACCATATGTTATGTGATTGGGAGGAGAATCGCCAATCAGCATCTCTTCGCAGAGAAGCTCTGCTTGATTCATATATCCTGCCTTGCATAATCCATGTATCAAAGCGGTATACGTTACAACATTAGGAATGCATCCCTCACTAACCATTATATCCCAAACTCCAAATGCCTCCTTAAACTTTCCTGATTTTGCATATGCATCAATCATACTCGTGTATATTACGTCATCAGGCCTCAAGTGTTGATCACGCATCTCCTTCAATAGACAGAATAACTTTCTTGTATCCTGTTGCTTTAGAGTTCCATTTATAAGTAAGGCGTAACAAACCAAATCCATGTCAACTCCTCTTCCAATCATCTCTCGACACGCACTTAATGCATCCTTTAATCTCCCGTCCTTGCAGAAACCATGTAGCAGTGCACTATAACACATCTCATTTAAGTTACAATTCTCCTTATGGAGGTCATCTACAAACTCTTTGGCTTCAGATACTCTGCCTGTAGAGCAAAGACCAGTTATTAGAGGTCTATAAGTGTAAGTATCAGGTGTAAGACCTTTCGCTACCATTTCATCAAGCAATTCAAAGGCTCTTGCGGTGTTACCTTCCCAACAGTACCCCTCAATCATGACATTGTAAGTCACCTCATTTGGCACAATCTTCCTTCTTACCATTTCACCAAACAGACCGTTCGCTTCAGTCATTCTATTTGCTCGACAAAGACCAGAGATAAGTGCAGTAAAAGTGTAAACATTTGGTACAATGTCCTTCCCCATCATTTCGTGATATAACCTAAATGCCTTGTTCATTTCTCCAGCTTTGCAGTATCTGTCTATCAGTGACGTGTAGGTTGCAACATTTGGCACCAACCCTTTGTTAATCATCTCAATGAAGTAAGACTCTGCTGCAGTTAAATTCCCAAACTTGCATTCCCCATTGATCAAAGAATTATATGGATACAAAGTTGCTCTTATACCAGCATCGCTCATTTTATCAAAATAGCGTACAGCAATATCCAGTTCACCCCTTCTACAGAACGAATCTATCAAAATGGAATAGGTAACATCATTGGGAAACAAACCCTTCCTATCCATGTTATTGAAAAGCGACTCCGCCTTGTCTATTTTCCCATCTTTGCACAAAGAATTAATCAGTGAATTGTAAACAAACAAATTAGGCACAACCCCAACTCCACCCACCTTATTTACTAAATCAAAAGCATCTTCACTCTTCCCCTGCTTCCTCAATCCATCGACCACACCCGAAAGAGCAGCCTCACTCGGGACAAACCCCAAATCCATCATTTCATGCATTAGCTCCGCACCAACCTCAAACTCTTGTGGTCTGCAAAACCCAAGTGCCAATGTGCAATAGGTAACCACATCCGCTTTCAACCCCTTTCGACCCAACAAATTCTTTACTTCGACAGCCTCCCAAGCCCTATGGCTCTTGCATAGCCCATGAATCAACACATTATATGTAACTACGCTCAATACACACCCATTTGATTCAGCACTCTCAATCACTTCCCTAGCTTGATTAAAATCCTTCAGTTCACACAAACTTCGAACAACAATCGTGTACATATAAACATCAGGCGAAATACCCACATTCACAAACTCATGAAAAAGCTGCAGAACCGCATTAAATTGTCTAATTCTCACAAGCCCATTGAACAAAGCACTCAAAGTTCTAACCTCAGGCAACAATCTATTCTCCCTCATGAGCCTCACAACCACAACACCATCAAAAACTTTCTTACTTTGCACGTAATTCTGAACCAACAAATCAAATCCCAAAGTCGAATCAAACTTGCAATTCTCATAACAACTCATAAAGCAATCAAACAGCTCGTTAGGACCCAAACCTCGAAGGAGGAGCGTCTGCAGCAGCGAAGACGCCGGCCAGAACAAGCTTGACCGGACGAGAGCGTGAATCAGAATGCAAAACGACGCCGTCGAGTGGTTGAAGCCCTTGTGAAGGCCCAAGAAGTTGAAGAATCGCAGGGCCAACCTGGAATCGTCGAGAGTTCGGACCAGAAGCTTCTCGACGTGGTGCGGCCTCAACGCGGCAGAGACGAAGGCATCGTCGAGGAGAGCCGTTTTCCAGCTCCGGTTTCCTCGGACGATACCGGTGAGGATCGACACGAAGTGGTTGTCGTTTTCGTCATTAACTCCGGTGAAGGATTCGGGAGAAGTGCAGAGGCTTCTCGGGTTCCGGCGAAACCGAAGGTCTGTGATGGAACGGTGAGGGCGAATTGTCCTCATTTTCGGGCTTTGAAATGGAGGTCTAGGTTTCAGCCATATCTGAAAAAAGATCGGAGCTTTTCGCTCGGCTGAAAGGAAAAAAGGCTGGAGCTTTCGATGCTCCGGAGCGAACAGAGTTGAAGAGGCTGGCCGTGGGTTCAGTTCAGTTTTCGTGCCGATGTGTTCGGTTTGCTTAGCTTCCCAATGTAGACTGGACCGGGCCTGACTTAGAGGGCCTAATGGGCTAATTATAGTAGGCCCACTAACAGTTTAGCGTGAATAAATGATTTGAAGGATTGACTACTCTTCTACGATTTCGGTATTCCAAAAACGATGTCTAATACAATGTCTAATACATGTGCCCGTAAATTATATTTAGACGCATCATATAATAAAATTAGATTTTAAAATATTAGAAATCAGTTATAAATATAAATTTTTTAAAATAACGTGATATAATATTATTGATTGGACATTATTTAAGATACTAAAAATTAAATGTAGAGATTTAAATCCGTTTTGAAACATCTCATAAATGCCAACATTACCCATAATTTAGGTCATTCTATTAGAATGAGTAATTTGAATTTGTGTTTAGCAATCCAAATTAAAATGGAACATTCAATGGTGGAAATGTTTTTATTTGACCATTTAGTTTAAAATGAGAATTGAGGCTAGAGGAGAATATAAATAATTGTGTTTTTTATTTGTGTATTTTAATAATAATAATTTAGTTTAGATATATGTTTATAATTATTTAGTTCGTTTTCTTGTATAGATTTTAAATTTGTTTGAATTGTAAAAGTGTTTTATTCAAGGTAATTAGCTGATTAGGAAAGTTCAAGGGAGCATTTGGGGGACAATTCGAGATGAAATTTTGAAGATATTTTGATTGGAGATGATTTGAGATTTTGGAAATATGCATTTGGTTAAAAAAAAAAAAAAACTGTTTATATTGAAAAAGTGTAAAATCTTAAAACATGTTTGAAAAAAAATTAATATATTAACATGGATCTTGTAGTATTTCTCTCGAAATTCTATGCAATTTTTTTAAAAATATCTTATTTCGACTTGAAACAATAAAATTATAGACTTTAAAAGTTTGAATTTACTGTAAAGATTTAGAGATTTAAACAGTAAAAAATAGTTTTGAGTTGAATAATGTGACAAAAAAAGAAAAAAAATTCTGGAAATGTGATTTGGAATGCTCCCCCAAACGAGCCCTTAAATTTTGTAATTTGTGTATGTATGTTCAATCTCATGAATAGAAAAACTATGCCATAACTTTCACGTAGAGGCATCTTTGAATTTTAGCCACGTGAATTGATGTACACTGTAAATATTTGATTGTGAATAGATATCCTCTTTCTTCTATCTAAATTCTTCAAAATGTCATAATTTTTTTTTACATGTTTAGAAGAAAAAAGTAACAAAACCATATCCAGATGCCTTATCAAAATTTGTCAAGGTCTTTGAGGTTTTGTAAGATCTATTAGAGTTATTTTCAATATTTATCAAAACACATATTCAAATATTCTATTCAAATTTGTATGTTCAGATTGCGAACATCCAACTTTTGTTTTAAATGACAATTCAAATGTTTCAGTTAATATTTTCATTCAAAATGTTATACCATTCAAATAGCTCCACTAAATGTCCGTTCTTCTACATAAAACAAGTTAAAGCACCTCTTCACCAACTTATATACGAATATTTTTAATGGATTTACTGATGTGGCATGCTATGAAATTCATTTATAAAATATAAAGTAGATAAGGGAGATTGACATAGAGAAAAAGAGATCAAGAGATCAAGAAAGAGAGGGGGAGAGGAGAGAGAATGAGAGAATGAGAGAATTTTTAAATTGGTATTTGAAAAAAAGGAATTCAACTGCTTGCTCAGCCAAGTGGGTTCTACAAGTGAGACTCACTATATTGTGAGTAATCAGGATTCAACTTATCCCATTACTCATTTCAAAAACTGTAATTGATAAAAAGTTATTTTTTTATAACTATTTTAGAAAAACTTAGCATATAGATTTTTTTTTTTTTTGGAACTTAAGGGTGTATTATTACTGTTAGATTATGCTTGCAACTACATGAATAGATAATTTTGGGACTGTTTAAAAACATTATTGAAACTTTTTAGATTATTAAAACATAGAGATATTTTAGGAAAAAAAAAACATATATATATACACTCATGAGATATTTTTTAGATTTTGCTTTATTTTCATGATCCTATGACAGTTATTCTGTCTTCTTCCTTGAATAGAAAATTAGAAAGCAGGGTACGGTGAGGACTGAGTAAGGAGGAGACGATCGGTGGTTATTTTATATGGATGAAATCTGATCTAATCTAGATCTCCAGCACCGCCACCTTCTCTTACGCCATATGCTGAATTATATATATATATATATATATATATATATATATATATATAAATGATGATGATGGACTGCATGCACTATTAATGTTTAGCTAGAGGGCCGGAGTGAGCCCACCGTATATGATCAGGCTCTCTATTCTCACTTTCCTGTTGCTATAAACCAAAGTAAGGACTTTTAACATTATCAACGTACAACATTTATGATTCATTTACTATGATCTAGAACAAATTAGTTCAGTATTCCACGAAAAAAAAAGAAGATAAAATGTTGGAGAGAAATTTTATTAATATGATTATTATTTTTTTTTTTCAAATTTTATCTGTCGCAGGGCAAGTGGAGCAGCGTCAGGAATGGAGGGGCAAGAAGATTGCAAAGTGAGGTCTTCGGAGTTGAAGGAAAACGGAACACACCGCTACATTGTGTTCAAGTTGTCGGATGACGACAAGCAAATAGTTGTGGAGAACGTTGGTGAACCTACTCAAAGCTTCGAAGACTTCATCACAACCCTGCCGGATAGAGATTGTCGGTATGCCGTCTATGACCATGTCACGTCGAAAGATGATTCCGAGAAGAGAGCCATTGTGTTCCTTGTATTTGAATTTATCAGGCCTTGGTCTCACTCACCAAGTTGAATTTATCAATTCTCTCTCTTGTTATGGAAGCTTTTGAAGTGAATGTTGTTACCCTTTTTGCCTTGCAATATGTCAAACTGTTAGCCATTGAAGCCATGTGCTAATTTGTTTGTTTTGGTATTTGATTTGGTTTACTGGATAATGAATGAATATCAAATAATATCCAAACGAGTTTCCACGTTGAAGCTCTATATACTACCTTATCTTGTTGATTCCACTGCAAGTCACGTGAAGCAAAGCAATGACGAGACAAATTACAGTTCTCAATAACTTATAAATTGGTTATATACAAATTAAATATACATATAATTTTTTGAATGAAAAATAAAAAATAGTTATAACTCATTTGGACAAACTAATGTAATAGTTACTATAATACTCAAATGTAATAGGCGTTTGATTGGTCAACTATTAGAGTGAATTCATATGAATGTTTTATTATTTCACAACAATATAACTCAAATCCAAATTTAAATTTTCACTTTTTAAAAATTCTTATCCCACTTATTTTTCTATTTTCACACTATTCAAATTTTACATTTAACAAAAACTATCCAAAAATATATTTAATACACTATTTAAATTCTATACGAATGGAAACATTTAATTTTACTGAACATATAATTTATGATCCAAAAAACATTAGTATTAGTATTAGTATTAGTATAAGTATAAAGTAAAGGTCCAAGGGAATAGTAATCGCATCAAAAATATATTCACTGGCCTTGCAAAGACTTACGGGTTTTTGGATGTCTTGTTCAACTTGGTAATGTATTATAATGAAACGAATATATTTTAAAATGCATTTGGACGTCCTTTTTAATTATTGTTTTTAAATAAAATATGTATTTGGATTGTGTGCATTTGAATAGATATTCAAATGAGTATTGGTGAGAGAGAAAGATTATGTGATGTGATTAGTAAAATAGATACAAAAATAGAATAAATGAATAGTAAAATATGCAATGTATTGAAGAGCCAAATGAGTATTAAATTATATTCAAGTTGAATACGTGATCCAAATAAAGCATTAGACCGACAAGTTTGATTATTGATAATAAATTTTGATTTTGAGTCATCTCAAAACATCATCATGTTTTATGCTTTCAACTTACAGAGCATCTCTAATGCAATATTAAATTGTTGTGCTGGTGATAAATTGACATTTGGATGAAAAAAATGTTATTTAATAGAGTGTTATATTTGATGTCAAATTTACCATATGCTAAATTTTGTGACAAACTTATCATAAGGTATAGCTAATATCAAATTCAACATTTGTTTCACCTTGACTTTTTGAAGTAATGATTACAATATATTTTTTAATTTACTTAAATATAAAAAATCAATTTTACAAGTTTTAAAGCATAATATTGATGAGGAAAGATAGAAATAGATAACAAAATAGTATTGGAATAGACAAATACATTAGAAATAGTCTTAGCTTGCGTTTGATTCGTTGGTTGGAGATGAAATTTTTAAGTTAGAGTTTGCTGACTTTTCAAAAATTAGTTATAAATTTTGTTGATTTTTCAAAAAAAAAAAGATAAAAACTAAGATGAAAAAGTATAGTTCAGTTAAAGTGAAACTTGAATACCAAATAAAACCTTAAAATTTATTTGATATCTCATGATTTTCTATAACTAAGCAGCATGACTTCCACCCCCCCCCCCCCCTCAAATAGTACAGTTGTCATTTCATTATTCTATTCTTTAATACTTTCAATATTAAGAATTTATAAGAAAAAAAATTTTGGTAGGTACTGTGTAAGAAATTGTTTTATTTTATGGTCAACACATAGTTTTTTTTTTTTGAAGGAATATGGTCAACACATAGTTTGATTGTACGGTTAAAACCAAAAGTCGTTTATTATTTTGAGTGTTTATATTCCAGGATCTTGCTATATTTGGCAGTTACATGGCGCACTAACTTAAAGTACATTAATCATTAAGGGTTTTTTTTTTTTTTTTTTTTGGTGAATACAATTTCGCAAGTTAAGTAGCTCATGATTTTCTAACACTATCAAGTCATTTCAATTGTCTTTTTTTAAATAGTTCCAATATCAACAATTTATTCAAACTTCTATTTTTTTATTTTTTTGATAGGATATGAAACTGTATTCTTCTATAGTAGCATATGGTTTTTAATAATCAGATTAATGTTAAATTGTCATAATTTGTCACCGTTCTTAAATAATTTGATAGTTTTTTTTTTTGGAGAAATTAAATAATTTGATGGTTAAAAGTTTTGCTTTTTTATTTTTTATTTTTTTATTTTCTAATTGCTATATTTAGCAGTCAAGTAGCGCAAACGTTGAAAACGACCAGATCTAATTCTACGGGGCCATATCCAATCATCGGACGACAAATTAACCTGACATTCTCTACTGACAACATTGTGAAGAAAAAGACAAGAACGAACCCCCGCGAGACCGACCGAGGTTATTTCGTCAATTTTTACCCTCGTCCCTTCCCGAGTTTTACAAATACGTACGACGAAGATAAGTCAGTTACAACTTACAAAAGACGTGCTTCCACTCCTCTTCTCTTCTCTTTATCCCAAAACTCTTTCATCTCAATTCTCAATTCTCAAAAAAAAAAAAAAAAAAAAAAAAAAACCAAACCCTTCTTTAATCTTTTCATGTCTCTCTCTGTTTTTCGTTCTATCCTGAATGGAATCGCGACGCGGCGAAGGGTCGTCCTCCTCGCGGCGGCATGGACGGTTCTCCTAACGGTGTCGGTGGCGGTTGCGTCGTTTTCGCCGGAGATCGCCTTCGTGACGGCGATATCTCAGACGTCGTCGTTCTCGAAGTCATGTGGCGCCAAGGGCTTCGTTAGGATCCCGTTGAACGATCCAATGGAGGTCCTCTGCTTCCCGGCCCACATGGTGAGGCGGTCAAAGTTGGATTTCTTTGTGCCCACGGTCTTCGCCGCTTTGGTCGTCGGCGGTTCTGCTTGTGTCGTTCGGTCGTTTTGCTTGTGGGGAGAGGCTGACGCCTGACAGAGGATAATCTTCGATTTTGGGTTTCACTGTTTAAGTAATTAGTTTTGTAGATCTCTGATCCGGAAACATTAAAAGTATATTCTTTTTTTTTTTTCCTTTCTTTTTTGTGGGGTATGATAGATTGGGGAGATTTGTGTAATTTAGATCAA
>BKCH01000625.1:0-10000 GCA_008635985.1 Ficus erecta | reverse complement strand
TAATGGATCTTTTGGAAATTCTAAATTGCCGATAGGGTATGTTATCTTTTTCTTTTAAAGTTTTTATTATTAATTGTTAATGTTTACTTATTTAATTTTATGATGTACTATGTGTTTTGAGTTCTTATGATGTTTGGTGAACATAGTGTATAGGTTAGTTGGACTTAGTAAAGTAGTAAGACAAAAGGCCATTGAGATGTCAAGAGTTTTGCTCTATCTTTTAATCATTTAGTCTGCTTATAGTAGTTCAATTTGAATGTTTGTATATCAGTTTTGAGAAATTTTATGGACTAGTTGGGGTAAAAATTTGTTGTTACTCTGTGAAGAGAATGAATCTCTGCATGTTAGTTGCAGATGTATATTTCTGCTGGAAAATATCACCAATACTATTTAGAAAAACATAATGCCCAAATGCACATATGTGAGATGAACACATGGAAAAGAACTTTATTTATTATATAGATTCATTTTGTACTGAAAGAAGATGATGCTTCTCTTGCAATTTTTATATGGTGATTCTATCTCACTTTTTATTGATTATGTTCACTTGTGTCTATCATATATGTTCTTTTTGAATTAGTGCACGCTCTCCAGTTTTTCATTTATATGAAAGTTATGATTCTATCTCACTTTCATCACGTCTTCCATGCGTGAACACCTTGCACTGTATGCTATTGCTATGTTTGATCAGTTAGATGTGCTGTTTCATATGTTCTCTCTCATATGCTACAGTTAGTGGAGATTTATGGCACTCCTGATTAATCTTCCTGTGGTTTTTGAACAGTGGACAGGGCAGGGGTGGTGCTTTTGGACGGCCACGTGGCGGTGGCGGGGGCCGTGGTCCAAGGAGGGGCCGAGGACGAGGAAGAGGCCGTGGTGAAAAGTTATCTGCCGATGATCTTGATGCTGATTTGGAGAAGTATCACGCGGAAGCCATGCAAGAAAACTGAAAACAGCTCTTGTGTTTATTGATGCTATTATGTCTTCTTGTGGCCGTTTAATTTCATGATGGTTTGAGAACCCCATCTACTTTGTGTACTTCTACAAAAATCCAACTTCTAGAGAAAAACAGAGAAATTACGCTTAGAAACAACTATTAGAATCTTGCTTTATGGAGTTTGGGCGTTTATTATTTAATGTTCCTTTAACTTGGGTATGAAATATGTGGGTTGCTGGACTGCTGTCAGTATGTAATCTGCACCAACACTTTTTGGGTTTTTTTGGTCGTCTTTTATTTCATTCAACAAGTTGGGGTGTGGAAGCGGGGACCTTATTCTCTGTTTCTTCATGTACAATGAAAGCATTGGCTGCAAGGTGTGAAAGGATTGAGCCTTAAAGAAATCCCACACTGCTGCTATGTCTTTTGCGGTTGCGACTGTGCAACGCCACTGGGGGACTTCACTGAGGTAGATTTCTTTGTTTCCCTTTGTTTATTCATATTCCTTAAGTTTTGTTCCTTGTGTTTCTTGGTGTTGTTTATTGTGCTGCTTAGTTTTTTGGCTGTGTTATGCTAGCTTTCTTTTTGTACGTTGTCCAGGGAAATATTAACTCCCTGTTTAAATGATGTGTTATAGTCAGTACATAGTATATCTCTACTTTAGTTCATCACTTTGCAATGCTGGTGGGAATAGGGGTTCAGATGAAACAGACGTACTTATGGTTAAGAGAAGTTAAACAGGATTGCTGATCAGATTGCTGATTTTGAAATGACATAAGAACAGGCCTACAATGATCGCTATAGAGCAGTGGATGGGAGTTTTATGTGGCTCGACGTTAGTTGGAAGAGAATAAGTAGTAATCTGCTGCTTAACTATGATCCCCCACATCATTTTTTATGCGGCTTGACATTATATGGAAGAGAGATGCTAACTATGAATTCTTCAAATTATCTGGAGGAGAATAACTAATCTGCTGCTTAGCATCCTGCACATCCATAAGGTTTGATCTTATTGCTGTGGTTTTAGGATGTTATGATCTCTACCCTTGAATGTTGGAACATATGACTGACTGCTGTTGCCAGTTTCTTTCCCATCCACTGGACAGTTATCTTGTGAGCAATTCATATTTATCTCCCGTAGAAATGTGCTAGTATGAATGTTGCTTGAAGATCATAACTTCGAGGGAAACCCGCCATGGTTTTGCACTCCTTTGCGAAGAATTATTATTTTGAATGGTCGTGTCTTCATTGTAACCGGCACGGCAGGTGTTATCTTGAATTTGTCCTGGGAAGATTGGAAAACCAGCTAGCACGGATGTTTCTTGAAGTTGTCTCGAGTATGAAATAATGCTGACTTATCCATGTCCAGAAAATAACTAGAAGCGTAGGATGTCCAGAATATTGCACATGCATGTCGTGCAGATTCTCTCCATCCAAAGAATAAAACTACTATTTCACAATTGTTTTCATGATTTTTCTAGTTTCTGTTATTTATGGTTCAAGCGAGTGACGATTACTCGTACAAATAGAAACTTTGAATGCTAGCAGTACTATTGGCACGTGTAATATGGGAACCTCTTTCTTTTTTTTTTTTTTTTGCTAAAAAAAATTAAGTTATAGGGATAGATGTTAGAATGTCAAGATAATCCCGGGGAGGTGGATATACCCCGTATGATATATAGATCCTTCACAAAATAAATTGTTCATATACCTTAACTAACGCGGTAGTGACGATTCGAATCTAAACATTCAGCGAGGAGAACGAATGCTCTACCAACTCACTTAAGGGACGTTAGTGGGGACCTCATTTGTTTCTGGTTTCTTGTTTCATACTTGTAGCTCGTCAGTTTTTAGTGAAAGAGGAAACTGGAGAATATATGCAAAACCATCATTAATGGCTACACATACTTGGTCCAAACGACTTGGTAGGTGTTTGGTAATCCGGTTACCAAATATTGTTGCTACGGGGCATGTCTTTATGTAATCCCTTTGCATCATTCTTCCCACTTTGTTCGAATAATTTGATTACTTGATAAAAAAAAAAAAGGATTGAAATGCTGGATTTCAAGTTAGCAACTTCTATTTTTTCCTTCCTTTCTTCTTCTTCGCTTCGGATCGGAAAATAGAAAGATAGAAGAGTTAGAGTCAATCAAAAATCCAAAGGAGGTTTTTTTTGGTTAGATGTATAGAATTAGCTAAGCATTTTATTTGAACAAATATAGAACCAAAATGGATGGTTTTATGTCTATTACCTGTTTAATATGAGTTTTTTTATTTGTACTTGCTCCCCCGCGAATGAGAATGGATAAGAGGTTTACAAACAATATAGTTGACAAGGTTGAGCAAAGACAATATGATGTAATTTGTAACCTGTAGAGAACATGGTGAAACATCCCTCGGAACTGAAAGGGCGAGGGTAACCGAAACAACAAAAGACGGCACATATTTTGACCTTTACAGAAGACTGTCGTTGAAAAATCTAGGAGTAGTGCCTCTTTGGTTTTATCAGCTTCTCCCAACAGGAGAAGACCAACCCGAACAGAGAATACAATATTGCCTTTATGCAAGACATCATGAAGTTCCAACAAGAAGAAGGCCAATACCATGGATAAAGCAACCTGAAGAACAGGCTTATAAGATGCCGAGGGTACCGCCCAACCTGTAACACACCATTTAAGTTGTATCAGATCTCCACAGCCACGGACTTATGCCAGTATTTTATATTCGATGCACGAAGGGTGTGACGAGGAAGATGCACATGAAATCCACAATATATTGCAGTGATAATTTGAGGTAATTGCAATTGGAAAGGAACAATTAAAATAAAAACTCACCGGGAAAAGAAAATCCAATGCATCCCAAGCAGCATGACGAACTGCTCTTGTGGGATACATTGGACCTCCCGGAGAAGTGAAGCTGTACAAACAACTTTTCAACCGTGTACTTGTGGTCATTCTCAGTTCCATGCCTGTACAATACAATCACAGTATCAAACTATATTAGCATAATAACGTGCCAATTCTCTCAACTCAAGAAAATAAGTGGCAGAAATATTACCTTGAAGAAGTTTCATCTGTGAAAGATAATGCAATAGAACTGGTTCAATCTTTAACTTCTGAAGCTGAACAACAATAAGGATCAACACTACATTAGAATGTCAAAATGCGAATACCTTTTCCTAATCGAATTCATGAACCTCAATGAAAACCATTTTAGAAGAGAGAAACCCTCGGTCAGTTAAAACTGAGATTACCTGGTCTGCAAGTTCAATAACAAAAAAATCTGCTGGACCACCGACCAAAAAAGCGTTTGGGAAAGCAGGAATTTGCTTTAAGAAGCTATCGAGCTTGTCAACTGCAGATAAAAACATGTTAGAGAATATGCAAGAAGTTGTTTAAGAGTAAAGTTTCTTCATTATAAGCCTACCTGAGTTATAGAATAATATAAACCTTGAAAGTAAAAGATAGAGATCTCGCTCTCGCTGGGCCTGAGAATCGATGAACAGTTCTCAAGTTAAAATCTGCTCAAGAATTCTTCTAGGAATAAGATCACTGTATGTAAAATTTAGAGGGTAGCATTAATTCCTGACCTGTACAGGGATCTTATTTAACCGTGATGGCTCCAAGACTACTTCCTCAAGTAGATACTGATCCGAGCCAGTGTAGAAAGCAAGGAAAATAAATTATGACATTTCAATCAAAAAATGTACTTAAATGAAAAACACTAATGGCTGAATGCTTAACCTGGTGGTAATTCCATACTTAGGTCTTTAGTTCAAATCCCTGACACCCAAGTCCACCCAAAAAAAAAAGGAAAGACACACACAAAACAGAGAATTAAAACATAAACGGTAGAAACTCACTCGAAATAGAGATTGAAAACGCCTCGTATTTGTTTGTATGTCAATCCTACAGACAAACATACAAATATTACTACACAGGCCGATCAACACATCCTCTGTTGATGAGAGGGTACAGAATTTAAAAAAAAAAAAAAAAGTCTCTTATAGTAACGAAAAGTACAAGACAAAACAGATATTCGAAGAGGAAAAGAACAATGCATTCCTTCGGGAAGGGAAAATATATCTTCGCTGAGGTAGGGAGAGAGGGGGAGGCAAGAAAGGTTCATGATGGAACAGAACTCTTACAGGGGATAGATAAGGAATTATGAGGGAATAGTAACGGCCGCTATTCAGGCAGAATTTAGCTATAAAATTAAGATATTAATATACAGGACATTTAAAAGCACTTCTTTTGGTCTTAATATGAACATAGTTGGCTTAAGTAAATGAACATGCGGTCAAATATTACAACTTTAATGCATCTCTTAAAACTGTGTAGAACATGTTTCACGTACGGTCAGTCAACCACCTAAATATGCGTTTATATGGTAATATCCGTACCAGAAAACATTTGTAGCACCTTGAACAAGAGCAGATGAGTAACGGAGGAGGACTTCGGAGTTGTCAAGTTCCACTTCAAACAACTGCCAAAAGAGAATAGGAAAATGACACTATTTAACACCATTGAAGCATCAGAAAAGAACAACAATTAAACCTCCGTATCATAAGCTTTCACGACTGTGACTTCGAAGTGCAAGCAAAGGCACTGGCCTCGCTTGCCCTGGTCTAAAGTTTGATTATCTAACAACGTTTCAACTTACTATACTTCATTACCTACAACTTACCATTTGGGCAACTATTTTTACCAATTCTACACATTTTTGTAGTTAATTTAATAGTTACACAAAAAAAAAAAAATGCACTACAAATAAGGTATAACAAAGTTTTCAGTCTTTCAAAAACATATAAACAAAGCTGATCACTAGAATCCAAAATCACTACCAAGTTCAATCATGAAAATATGAAATAAATATCAACCAAGCTCACATACCCATTTGTGGAACAGGAGTGTGAAGATATGAGATGCAAAGGACTGGCTCCATAGTTGGACAATCAGATCCAGGATGGGTTTCCCACTCTCGGGCACCCAAACATAATAATCAGCAAGCACATCATAAAACACAGCGGACCATCAACGCCATAATCTGCAGGAGAAATCAAGTCCTCCTCCCTGCTCAAAATTATATCTGTTTTTTTTCAATTTCAAACCCACAATGAGACCACCATTATCCGAAATTCTCAAAAACAATCTAAAACTCCGCAAACAACTAAGAAAAACACAATTTCTGTATCTTTTGTCTCACCTTTGGCTCGATCATCTACCTCCAACGCTATATCAGCAAACAACTCCTGCAAGTTGAGCCTTTGCGACGGAGAAGCTAGTGCCTGCACCAAACCCAAAAAAAAAAAAAAAAAAATCCTCTTTGGTTACCGAGAAAATCAAGAGCAAAAGGAAAGGAAAAAAAAAAAAAAAAAAAATCGTATTCGAATCAATTGAGTTTTGTTCGTCCCGGGAACGAACCTTCTGGAGCTTCTTGTGGATTTCCTGTGAGAGAGCGTTCAGATAAGCAGAGCTCCGAGGCGTCGAAGAAGCCTTTGGCATTGTGGTAACCACCCAGATAATAGCATCAGAAAAGGCACAACCCTAATTCGGATCCAAACACGGTCTTAGCAAAATCATGAAGCTTCTTTCTTTCTAAATCTGCTATTCGTCGGACAAGACCACGAGATGATCAGACTGGCCAAGGTTTGAAGTGGTTGCCTCTTTTGTCGCCGACAAAATAAAGAATAAAGCCGTACAACGATAAAAACAAACATAAATGTTTTTTCCGAAAACGGTTCGAGTTCGATACAAAAATGTTTTTTTACTTTTTTTTTTTTTTTTTGGGGTTTATAATAATTATTAAAAAAATCGAAGTGGGGGGTTCAGATCAGATCCCGTCGATCTGGCGTCGTAGAGAAGCAACACGGTGCAACCGGAGAGGCCTTTTGTTGGCGGTGTTCTGGTGCTTCAGCACTTCCGACACGTGGAATTCTCTTTTATTTTCTTTCATTTTTTCCGCATTTATTGCGAAATGTTTTGGATGAGATTGGATAATTAGGGTATGATTCGATTACACATGGGGGCACGAAAATTGACTTCACTAGTGGAAGAAAAATCGACCACGTGGTAAGTATATTACACAACTTTTTTTTTTTTTTTTTCCCGACAACTAAAATGCCTTCACTTCAAACTTCAGGGGAGGAGGGATATCCCTTGGGTTCTGTTTTCTCAAGAGTTGTATGGAGATTATGGAACAAGGTCTTGAGCAAAAGAGGAATATTCAAAACTTTTTGAGACGTTTATTCACAATGACATAGTCAGACAAAAATATTAATAAAAGCATAAAATACATAATATCAATATATAAAAATTAAAAGGTAAATTTGTCCATACTTATTTCCGTCCTTATAAAATATTTATGTATCACTTACCATAATAACAAGGTATCTTAGATTCAAAATTGTTTTTTGATTGGATTCAACTTACAAATTCCTTTATTATTGTTCTTTTTATGATCTTTTAGTCATGAATTAAAATATTTTAGTTATGATTTGTAAGTTAATATATATCATGAGAAGTTCTAATCTTTTCAACGAGCGCGCAACTTTTTGAGCCTTCGTTGGCTAAAAAGGTCTCAGTTGCCTGAAAGGTCCAAGGTGGAAACTGATCATAGTTGAACCACCGAACAACTAGCACCATCTTCCCGGTGGCCAGACCAAACGGGCTTTTCGCCGAGCACGCCGACAACAGTAACCCTCCCACACCATAGGTAACAAATTTGCTCCTTGAAAACGGGCTTTTCACGGCACAAGTTACAAATATTTTTACCTTACCATTATTCTCTGCTTCTCTACTAGCCTTCTTCACCACACTACTGATTTAAGTTTCAAAAAGTTATTAGCATATACCCCATTGATATCCCCACGATTCGAATCCTTTTCTTCTTTTGCAGGTTACCATGCAAAGGGTCGGGTGCGGATATACAAAGTTACATGTGGTGTTGTGTTTCAATTTTCAGTCAGTCAAATACATTAACGTAGCATGATATTATTAAAACGATGCAAAAATAATAATAATAATAATAAA
Source organism: Ficus erecta (assembly GCA_008635985.1). Lineage (NCBI taxonomy): Eukaryota > Viridiplantae > Streptophyta > Magnoliopsida > Rosales > Moraceae > Ficus > Ficus erecta. The sequence goes on along the minus strand of BKCH01000625.1, from coordinate 2,032 downwards.
TAAATCGAGAGGAATGGAGTATATGAGCCAAGTCCAAGTAAAACTACCAGTTGTATTTTGTTTTCGACCATTGGAACATCATTTAAATTTTATCAGTTTTACACACTTTTTTCTTTGAATTAATTTTAATCACATTTAACACAGGCATGAATATCGTACCACAAAAAGCTTCCATATGAAACTGTCAAATTTGCATTAGATTTGTTCAATTTTGCATATTTCATACGAGACTTAAAAAAAACAGACTACCCGAGACCTACCCCCAAAAAAAAAAAAAAGTTACAATAAAAATGCTGGTGTTACGCTGTCAGGGGAAATATAATAGAAATCGATGGTAATTTGAACTGTTATAATCGTATCTCACTAAAGACTTCTCCCTATGATAGAAGGGAGAGATAATCTAAATACAGTAATTTATGTATGCTTTACTATGACAAGAAAGTATAAATAGAACTTTTGAGATAATGTTGAGACTGTCTGTTTTTTATGATAAATTGTTTCGAGTATAAGAAAAATGCAGTCTATAATTGCTTATTTTTCTGCTTTAATTCATTAATTATCATTCAGTAACAACTGGGATCCTCCCCTTGTTGCCTTATTGGATTATTTCTAGAGCTACTTTTTGATTAAATCATAATCCGTCTTATATACTTGTTACGCACATAAGCCAATAATAATCACACATGTACCTCGACCACACGTGTAGAATTCAAATCACCGACCACAAATTCAAAAAAAATAATATAACAATAAAATAATTGATGTAAAGTTCCTCGTATGGTGGAGTGTCTGTGAAGTGTATAGAAATTGCATAAAGCTTCTTCTTTTTCTCCTATTTTTCTGAATAGAAATTACATACATAGAGCTTACACACGAGACATTCAAAATAGAAAGCACACATGCTCATCAAACAGATACGGAGAGTACTCTCCCAGAATGCAAGCAAAGCAATAAGAGAAGAAGGCTTTAATTTTTTCCATCCAAAAAGGCACCAAAACTCACCAGCCCATCAATGTTCTCCTAACTCTATCCACAATCTGATTCCACGCCGCCGTACTCGATAGTTGAAATCTACTGCTCTCCTCCAATAGAAATCTGTACACCTCCCATTCCCGACCTGATGCCAAATGCCTCCCTATTTCAGCCTGAAAATCACACAGCAAAACATCACGCGTTTATTATAATTTCAGTTCATCCTTCGAACCGAAAAAAAGTAAAGAATAAGAAGCAATTTCATCTATGTGAATAGTGAAAAGTAACAACTAAATTTCTTGTTATAGTTTGATGCTATGAAACTTGGATGCATAGCATGAATTCTCTGATTCTGTTCTATGATTTCAAACGCAGTTAAATTGTGCTAACGGGTGATTTCCTAGGCACTTTCACTTGACACTGCGTGTCTTACCGAGAAAATGCAGATGCCAAGAGTTTTTAGAGCAAGAGTAACATCGTAGAAAACTCTCGGCCTTCCCTTTCCTGATAGCTCAACTGGATTAACAACCAAGAGTTCGGCATCTGGCCCTCTGTTTGCGATGATAACACGCAGCGGGTGAAGCATTTCAATCTTCAAGCGAGAACATAGCACATCCTGCTTTTCAAGATCAACAATCTTTTTCCCATCCTTTTGCTGGATAAAAAGGTCTAGATCACGATAGCCTTTTGCATTAGGCGAGAATCGACCATAAGCTATCTGAATGAGGAGGGAAAAGAGCAAACAAACAAACAAATAAAGAAAAGGCAATTAAAAAACCTCAACTATATAATCAACCTTAATTAGCTAATCCATCTTCATACTATGATCATGGAGAAAAAGAAAGAATTATAAAGAATTTTGGGATTTTGGCAATTTGAAGTCCATTCAAAAGAATGGGCAGAAACAATCAAGAAAGTATCATCCAGTTGACCATATTGCTTGATCTTATTTTGTTCATTTCTGCATTCCGCAGCCATTTCAGATATTTTATCATCCAGTATCCATGAATCATCGCCATCTCGTTTCAAATTGACCAACTATTCATATCTTTGGATTTAC
>BKCH01000624.1:272500-441124 GCA_008635985.1 Ficus erecta | reverse complement strand
GCCACACTTGTCAGAATCCACGGCTTCATACGTGTTTACCGGTATCACCTAACTCCGACGAGGAGAAGGAAGAGGAGGAGGGCGGCGAACACACTGCATGGGGAATGGACGTACACACAGACAGCTCAGTGCTGTCCATACTCAACCAAGACCAAGTTGGTGGACTTGAAGTCCTCAAAGACGACCAATGGTTCACTGTCAAACCTGTTTCCAACACTCTCGTTGTCAATCTCGGAGATATGATGCAGGTTTTTAAACCGTCAGATTTTTATCAGATTCGTACCACTGTTTTTAATTGTAACGTGATGATTTGACGTTTTACTTTTTACCGATCGGATATGTGTGTTTCTGTTTAATTAGGCGATTAGCAACGACGAATACAAGAGCGTGAAGCACCGGGTGAAAGTAAACAGGTACAAAGAGCGAGTGTCAACATGCTACTTTGTGTTTCCCGGTGAAGGAAGTGTGATAAAGAGCTCAAAATACAAGCCTTTACTTACAGTGATTTTCGAGCTCAAGTGCAACAAGATGTCAAGGCCCTTGGCTACAAGGTTGGGCTTGAAAGGTTCAAGATTACTTCTACTATTAACACTATTGCTGAGGCTTGTTAAATTCATGGCCCTTGTATTTTTTTTTTTTTTTTTTTTAAACTAGTGCAAACTAAAACTCTCTTGTTATTTGCTTGGTTTCATTCTTTTTGAGTCTTGAATATGGTTGATAAAAATAGACCGCGGCCTTTTTTTTTTTTTTTTTTTTTTTTTCTTTTTAATTTCCTTTAATTGATTTTGTGTTCTTTGTTTGGTGGGGGGGTGAGATTTAGTTGCTAATTGAAAAGAAAATAATTGAAAGTACACAAATTAAAGTCCACACGCAAATCAAATAATAAACTAGAGGTGACAAGACTTCGTGTTGGCCATCGGAATATGGTATGTCGTGTTTGAAAACTCGTGCATTATTGTATTGTATGATTACATATTGTCAATTCTGAATACCGTTAATAAGCATGTGGTTCTTTTTATTATTATTTTTGCAATCATAATTATGTTTGTTGTTAGGCATGGCATGACATGTTTTTCTTCGACTGTGATAACCACTTCTATATAATTGGTTTGTCTGCTTGATGATGTAGCATCATGGAATTAATATCATTGTATTAGAAATGTTGGATTAGACCCAGAGAAGGTGGAATTCCCAAAATTTCTTGTTTTGTTTTTACCAATTTCCCAACATTTTAAATATTTTCATTTTTGAATATCAAATAGAAGTTTGGTAAACAACATTTGAAATTTGTTAAAATGTTATAAAATATTGTTATTTGTAATTTTTAGACAAAATTTTAAATATAAAGAGGGTAATATTTTAATCACTCGAATGCTTTTTCACACTACTAAATGTTTACATTTATGATCAAATTGATAAGTGATATGACACTGTTTATCCTGTGTTATTTTCTGGAAATACAGAATAAAACATGACATCTCTTTCATCAATGATTGGGAACATCTTTTTGAAAAAAGAAAAGAAAAAAAGAAAAAAGAAAAGAAAGAAAGAAAGAAAGAACACCAAAAAGGCATGTGGATTCGATATATACATACATGCATGTCGGCATGTGGCGATGGAATATGGCTACAGCTCCACGTTAACTTCTAGGCTTTTTACCGACACCAAAATAATAAACATGTCTATCATATATGTGTCCAAACCTTAGCTATATACCAAGTATAAAATAGAATAATTGACCTAAATAATCGTTAAATTTTTTTAAAGGTGACAATTTGATCATTATATATTTTTTATCGAGATGATCCTAAATCTTATTTTTAATCATTATGGTCTATTTCCGTCTAAATCCGTTAATTTATAAGGATATTTTAGTATTCTAACAGTAAAGTATTTAATAAAAATTAAAAAAATCATAAAAAAATAAAAAAAAAGTATCATCTCATTTATATCTCTTCTTTTCTCAAAACCCATTTGGGGGGGAGGGACGATCTGTGACAGAGAGAGGGGGCGTGAGTTTAGCAATGGCGGCGTGGGGGGAGGGGGGAAGAGAGCCAACCCAGATCGAGCCAAACCCAGATCATGAAAGGGTGGGGAGCGAATTAGATCGGAAGGAGAGAGGGGCGAGGGGACATCGGCATCGCGATGAGGGGAGGGCTCAAAAACCCAAATCGTGAATTGTTTTTTTGTGTGGGGGGGGGGGGGGGGGGGGGGGGGGGGGGGGGGCCGAACGGAGGTGGTGGGGGAACCAATCGCGAGGTGGGGGCAACCAAGGGAGGGGGGAACCCAGATTGCAAGGGGCAAACGGCAGCGGGAGGGGAACCCAGATCGCGAGGGGCGAACGACAGTGGGAAGGGGGGACCCAGTCGTGGGGTGGGGGGCAAACGGCAGCGAGAGGGGGGGTGGTAGTGGGGACCGAACAACAACAGGAGGGGGGCTGTGAAACTGAGAGAGGGAGTAGGGCGAGCAACCCAATTGAGGTTGGGGGGTGGGGGGCAGACCGAGAGAGAGATAGAGAGAGAGGTGGGCGAAAATACAGAGAAAGGGGAAGGGAGGGTATTTTAGTCATTTTAGTATAAAAATTAATCATTTTAATAAGATTCAGTTAGAAATTTAAGGAATATGGACGGAAAGGACCAAACCATCATCTTTTAAGAGAGTTTAGGATTAACACGATAAAAAAAAAAAGAAATAGAAATTAAAATATCACTTTTTTAAAAATTTATGAATCATTTAGACTAATTATAATGTAAAATATTGCCAACTCAACTTAATGCCTCCTGATTTTGTTCTGGTTGCTCAATGATTTGGTCTTAGAAGACCTGTCACAATCACAATCCTACAGTAATATGTGCAGGGCTATATATATACACACACACCGACGGCCCATATAGAAACAATAATGGTAAGATATCATATTTTACATCTTATGATAACTATTAATATTCATATAACTATTCATCTAAAATCTTTATACATCGACTATTTAAAATTGTTTATACAGAGAATAAATCTTTAACATTAAAAGAACGAATACTTGCTTTTCGTCCTGCTCCAAATGACTCCACGTGTCTTTACCCGAGTCTTCTTATTTCTCTTTCTATTTTCATTTTCGCACCGCCTGGTACAACCTTCCTTTTTTTTTTTTTTTTTTTTTGCTCCTTCTTCCCTGCCCCTCTCTTCCTTGCTTCTCTCCACTCTCCAACCTCATCTCTCTTCTTCACACCAAGTCTTTTCTCCCCTTTCTTATATATTTTTTTATTTATTTTTCCTGCATTTCATCTCCATTTTTCCTCCCTAACTTTTTTTTTTTTTTTTAAGTATTATGAAATCCCAAATCGCTAAACCCCAAATTCCTCATACGTTGTATCTTGTAATTTTATGGTTTGTTATTTCTTTTTCGTTCGCAGTATGGGTCCTAATTTGATTAACTAGAGCTCGTTCTTGACTTGCAGAAGAAGAGGGAGAAATCCCAACTAGCAAGGACTAAAACTCACCAAAATTAGCGCATGTGAGCTTATGACTGGAAACGGGAAAAAAGTGGTTAACTAATTCTCTCAGGCCCTTATCTCTCTGACTTTTTGCCCTTTTGTTTTGTTTTTTTACCCCCCGCTTTCTTGTATTTTGCGAATTCCATAGACATCAATTATATAGTTCCATCTTTTCTATTTCTTATATTTGTTTATTAATTTTATTTTTGCTTCTTTTTTTTGTATTTGTTTTTTTTTTTTTTTTGTTGGTTTTGCTTCGATTTCTCTTCGCATAAATAGTTTGGAGAAGGAATGGAGATGAAGAGCAGGAAAAAAATAAATAAAAAAGAAATAAAAAAAGAGGTTTGGAGACAAGTTGGTTTTAGTTTACTAATCTGTTGATATTATATATATAAAATAGGTTTGCTTAATCATTTCCCTTGTTTATTAAAAACATGTTGCTTGTTTATTAAAGGCTCGTTGAGCGCAGATGGAAGGATAACGTGAAATCTATTTCCAGGTGGTTCCATGTTCTTAACTTTCTTGCAATGTTATTTTTTTAAGACTACATACAGATCTTTGTCTTATCTTACAAATTCACAGAACAGAGCAAACCTTTTTTTTTTTTTTTTTTTTTTTTTGTTTAATTGAGATTGTTAGGCAAGAATTATGCATTGGCCTCTCTTTTTCCTTGGTTTTTCTTGGCTAAATGATAAGGATCAAGTTATGCATATATACAATTTGATTATCAACTTAATTGGTAGTATTGATTAATTTTCTTTCCAACTCTTTCGTTCCTTTGAATTTTTATTTATTTTTTTTCTTTTTGGTTTTGAATTTGCTAAAAGTTCAGTTTAAGTTCTATATAATTGTCTATGATTAGAAAAAGTTCTATATAATTGTCTATGATTATTTCTCTTTTAGTATCATTTTATTTTTTAAACTTTTTATTCTTTTATCATGTATTGACAATCTACGAGAGCAAAGTAGCAATCTTGCGGTTGGGGGATCATTGATTGGTAGTATCTAGGTATAGAAGATTTGGAAAGAACTACTCAGTTAATTTGTGAACAAATTGCTTTTATTTATAATGGCACTTGCTAAAGATAGAAGAGAATGCAATAAGAACTATTGTTACCATTAAGTAGTGATGAGGAAATGTGGAGGAAAGAAGAACAATTAAAAGCTAAGGTCTGCATTTTATAGCACCGATTGATTGTCTCTAAAGGAATTTCTCAAATTTTAAAATTGCTCAAAATTATCATAAGTTTGTCATAGATATTATGATCGTCAGATTACTTTTAGAGTTATAGTACTGGATTTTGTAGTTTCTACTGTGATAAATACATGGTAGTCTTTAAGTTTTGACAAGTAATAGGTTGTATCTTTTTAATTATCTTACTTCGAGTATATTATGATCTATCCATTTTCTTTTCAACAATAGATAGCATGTTGTAGACAAACCATATTGTAAAAGCTTTAATTGGAAAACTGAAAATAGATTAGATCAAAGCAAAAGTTGAAGAATTCTCGCTTTTTGTTACGCATGCCTATATTTTGTTGCCCTGATGTGCTGCAGGAACATATACATATTGTTGTTGATGTTTACTTTCTGGTTTGAGATGTTTCCGATAGTGTTAAATGCCAACAATAACAGAATATTCCTTTTTGTATTTTTGTTTTTCCTATTTTTTCACCGAGATTATTGTCCATTGTTGTTTAAAACCTTTTGTGCAATATTAACTAATTGGTCAGTATTTTCATAGAATTGTTACATGATGTTGGTAAGTGTTACATGATTGGAAGACACAAGAGCACGACATGTTCGTAAGTGTTAATAGTCGATAGGACAAAGCTGTCTGGGCCAAACATTGTTGAAGATCCAACAATATATTCAAAACATGAATGCTATGAGCTTTTGAGGCGGATATATGAGGAAACAAGGTAGGGGGTAGAACTAAACTCATCACAGTTTGTATGGATAGTTGGTATGATATATGCATGTTTCAAACCTGTACAAATAATTTTTCCCCCTTCATTTTTGGCTAGACGTGTTATATTCTGGTTCTAGGCTTTTTGAGATTTCTGGTACCTTACTACGTACTTGTGATCGCTAAAAGTAGGAAGCTCGGAGAAATTTGTGGCCATTAAATATGTGGAATTTCTAAGAGCATGATGATTCCGGTACTAAATTCGATTGTTTGATCAACTTGCCTTATTTAAAGGATGAGAGCTTGTCTTATTTTCATTCTACATATAAATGTCATATCTATATGATACTCTTTTATTGATAAATAAGAGAGTGGTATCTAGGACTAGACATTCTCTAAAAGTACTTAGAACTATAATATGGTGTGCTAATATTTTGGTTTGAATTTAATTGCTAAGTCAAATAGTTTTGTTTTAATATGATCTGTTAGTTGTAGTAACTGATACACTAATGAGGTGTACTCTATATATTTATTGATACACCTTACATGTTAAAATTCTGACATGGGCTTTCCCATTCGAATTGGCCCATGTTATGATATTTTAGCTATTCTTCCTTAGATAAAAACACATAGCAGATCTTACAGATCTTAATCAAGCCATTTTGACTTCATTATTGGACTTGCATTGTTATTTATATTTCATAGGCGTTTTTTCGGTTCATTTCCTGTCCTGCTAATGCGGTTGAGATGTAATAGCATATTGAATAAGACAAGGTATTGTTAATATACTTTTGATGAGGGGCAAATCACTTTTTCTGTTATTTCTCATTATCATTGTCCTTTTGAATATAATTCAAACAATTGTTTCACCATTGTTTACTTTTATTCGATTCTTTTTGCAAATGATTGTTTTTTTTATTTAATTTTTATTTTACCCTGTTGGCTTTGGTACGTTGAGATTCTATGTATACTGACTCTTAAAAAAGATTCAAGAGCTTGAAATTATATTTTAACATTCAAGACCTGGTTCACCTTCGAACTAACTTTTTACATTCCAGAGCTCAGTTGACTGAGTTTCAACTCGTGTGAATTCTGTTTTACGATGTCGTATGATGCTTTAAGATTTGTCTTCTTATAGTTAATTTAAAAAGGAGTTTTGAACTTTCATTTCACAAATTTTTTTAGAGCTTGGTTTTATGCTTCCATTGAAAGCAAGCTAAAAACATCTATAAAATGAACAATGAAGAGTTAGAATTGTGACTTCGTAATTAAACTGACATGACATTTTGTTTCAGTTTTTCGATATATATTTTTAGTAATATCTTGACTTATGCCTAATGGTCTTAAATAACGTTGCTTTAGCTCTTTGTTAGTTTTCAAACAAGTTTTAAGCTAATAATCTGTTGATGTTTTTGTTATTCTTGTGTGACAGTTACATTTATATTGGTTTGTTCTCAAACATAAATCTAGAGGCCTGATTTGTGCCAAGATTCTAGAGAGGTAAAAATGTTACTACTATTATGAGATTTTATTTTTGGGAAATTTTTAATCATCGGGAATAGATTCTTTGAGCTAAATAGTAATTACTTATATCTTTGTTTTATATTTAATCAAAATCTTCCTTATAAAAATTAGTTAATCGAAGTCTTCGCGGTGTAATATTAATTTGATTTTAGTTTATATTTTTCTTTCTGTATAGGCAATTATCAATTGTTGACTCAATGAATCATGTAAATGATTAGGAACAAAGATACGAGATTTTCTTGCTTGTTTCTTGTCTCTCAATGTTGTCCAAATTCAGTCAATCAAAAACAGAAAGTTCATAATTCTTTTGGGTCAGAGAGTAGAGTTGGAGCAATCCTCTCACAACTTTTCTGGTATTTCTTCGAATGTGTATAGTTAACTTTTTTTTTTTAGATGATTTTTTTTTTTTCCTTGTATCATTACTCCTATTCAAGTGGTGATATCGGAAAAAATACATTTAAATTTAAGTTGAGTGGTCTTTATATCATATCTTTGTGGTTCTAGAGGTATTTAGTTTCATCTTATCCATGTAGATTCGATTCCTATTTAAAACCTCCGTTTCTTTTCTATATAATATGTACTTATACATTATTAAGGATCATATAATGGTTGAAAACTTGATTGTTCGTTTGCAATAGACGAGCAATTAGCTCCAGGCACCATATTCAATCACAAATTTAACAACGTACATTTTCTTGCATATGATTTGGAATCACTACGATGTGAATAAGAATATATTATGATAAATATTCCCTTACAAATTCTGCATTCGGTATTGAAATTTTTTTGCCAAAATGTTTTTGAAATCTTCATGTTGGCGTACCATGATCATTGTCTTCCAAATGTATATTTAGTTTCTCTTTTTGTTATTTTAAATGGAAAAAATCTATATTTATGTTACCTTTTTTTAATTACTTAAAATAAAGTGATGTAAGAATTAATGATATATACTAACAATCAACTCACAAGGGGGTCTAGCACGTGCGGAGCATGTGCCCCCAACTAGTATTCCGCACGTGCCCCCAACTAGTATTACTAAAAAAAATATCAGACATTATAATTAACTAATTATCATAACAATGTAAAAAGAAAATTACTATCGTCGTTCTGTATGGGTGCTAGAAATAAATATACATGTAGTTTTTAATTACAAGGACATGACGACGCTTTCCCACTTGATTTTTTTTTTTTTTTTTTTTTTTGGCTGGAACTTCCCCACTTGATTAATTGTGTACAAAAATTGCCCGTAATAGTGTTTTAGAAATAAGTAATATTTTTTACCGTCAAACAAACTAAGACGAAGAACGACAATCGTTGGTCGTGTGTGTGTATATTTGAATTGATGAACAAATTTAGATTTAGTGCTTCGTGCAATAAAATGTTCGGTGGCAGTATATTTAAACTCGTAGCATGTGCAAGCTCTGGAACAAATGCCCAATTCTTTTTGTTTGTCCGAATTTATTTGTACCGATCAACTTCCTATATTTAATAATTACCACCAGTGTGTCTCAGTTAACATACACACACACACACACACAACCGATAACGATGAAATGATTATAAAGAAATTATATACGGTTTTTAATTTTATCATGTCAAAGATTTTGAGTCATGGGTTATATATATATATATATATATATATATATTACATGAATTATGTGTTTGATAGATTTTATAAGCCCGAACTTATTAACGATCAAGATCAAAATCATTATCATCTCATTTATGATCTTGATATATTTTAATCGTGACACTGGATGAGAACGTAATTGGGACACTGTTGTCCTCTTCATTCATTTAAAAAAAAAAAAAAAATTCCTATGTAACCCATTAAGCAACTAAGATCGAATAATAAAGGCTAAACCACATTCAACCTATCTTGTGAAAAAAAAAAAAAAAAAAAAACAACAACAACAACAACAACTATGCTATATTCTTATATCAACATATGCAAATAATCTTCACTAAATATCAAATTTTTTATCTTATAAATATTATTTTATTTAGTTATATGCCCCCACAGCGCACTCAATATTTAGAATATAAAATATATCTTCGTAAAAATATAAATATATCTACAATAATTTATTAAAGTGTACTTAGTGTAAAAAAATTTGTTGACTTCATCATTGTCCTCGCTAATAAAAAATCTTGACTACATCGTTCATTATTTATACATCGGTTTTGTTTATGGTACTTTTAGAACGACCGTTCTTCATCTGTAATTTAAACAATGAGAAGTTTAGCGGTACGTTTGGTGTATCAATTAGAAATAAAATTTTTAGGTTAAAATTGATTAATTTTTTAAAAATTAGTTCTAATTTTTGTTTATTTTTTTAGAAAGAAACAAAATTAAAATTGGATTTTTAAGTTCTCAAGCAACAAAGGCCAACTTGTTTAAGATAACACGCCCCACTTCAAATGTAATCCTAAAAAATTAACTATATCCTAATATTATTGTTACACGTATCATATTAATATTATTGACGATTCTTCCAGAAAAATTATAGACGAATTATATATATATATGCATAATAATATTTATGCACGAACCTCCTATAATATACAAGACTAGTTGCTCTCAATTCTCACATCATGGTTGTTTTAATCAGTAAGTGGGACTCAAAATAGATGCCATCAATTACTATCAACTAAAAGATCGATCAATTAAGCCACTAGGGCTAGCCTAGTGGTGAGGGTGTGGTGTGTTAAGGATTTAGAATGCATTAGTCTCAGATTCGAACAGGCGCATAATATTAATAATAGAATAATAGTGAGGTTAAAGGGACACATGAGCGCATACCAATAAAATAAATAAATAAATAAGAGATCGATCAATTGTTAATGATTCATTTCTCTAGGCTTATTTTCATGTTTCAAACTTTACTAGTTTCATATATTAAAGTTCTTCTAATTGGTCAATAAACTCGCCATACTGTTAATAGTTTTTTAGACGTGTAAGTAAAAAATCAAACTCTATATCTTTTAATTGAATTAGATATAATATCATCGTTAGATTATGCCTGAAAACTTCAAAGTATAAAAAGTTGTATAATGTATTGGAGACGTTTATAAAGAGAAAATATTACCATGACCATAGGCCGGCAAACAAATCTGAAACAAGTAAATAAGAATGGGCCACCTAATCATACCTTGAAGGGACGAAATGAAAGGGACACTATAGAAAGCAACAAATCACACCAAATCTTCCCTGTAAAAAAATGTTTGTGAAACAGTGGTCAACTTCCGTTTTCAGACTAATAAAATTCGGCAAACACCTCCAATAAATGATTTTTTCACTTATTTTTCTCTATCTTTTTTTTTTTTTTTTTTTTTGTCCTTAGTTCAATAGTTCAAAATGAGCACAAATATATAGAAAAGACAAAGAAAGGGTGATTTTTTTTTTTTGGGACAAGCAAGAAAGTGTGATGTTACTCTTTAGTTTTTTTTTTCCGAACTTTAAAATTCTTATGTTTATCCTCCTGATTATATAAATATTAAATAACACCATTATGTTCTTAAAAACAAAGCAAAACAATTTTCTGTCAGTTAAGTTCTAAAAATACCAAGACTACTCGCAGTAATATGTATTAACTGTTAACCTAAAAAATAAACGCAATAATTTTTTTGAAAACCTCTAAAAACAAACCTCCAATCCAACTTCATGTTGATCACCTCCTCGTCTAATTCCTAGACCCTGACCTAAATCTAAATTTTCAATCCCATACTCATTTATAAACTCACATGATACTCAAAACCTATATGAAAAAATCGAATTCCAGGAAAAAAAAAAAATCTAATTCTAAAAAAGCATTAGCAAGAAACACGTGATTTAAAAAATTAATAATAAAGAGTTTGTCGATCAAAACATCGTACTGCTGTTGAAATCATTGTTGTTTTTTCAAAGAGGAAAGTGAGAGAAATTGGAAAGCTGAAATTATTAGTAGGGATCATTTCCTTTTCCATTCCAGCAAAATAATAACAAATTAATTATAATAACTTTCCTTCTCCAGATTCCTTGTTGAGGATTTTGAGATTTTGATTTGACAAGGGTGCTAGAGGAGATGTTGATGAACTCGGGGTTTTGTTTTTGTTTTGTTATATATATAAATGGAACTTGTTTTTTTGGTTTTGTTTCTAATAGTTAATTAGTATTAAAAATAATGAAATGATCAAAAGTTAATTTTTGTTATCTTATAGAGTTAATATATGATGTACTTCAATTTTCTCGTCTTAATGACTGTCTTCCAAATATTATTTTGACAAACATATATTTTAATTTTCTTGTCTTAATGATTGTCCGTCAAATATTATTTCGGACAACTCATCAATTTTTTTAAGTTTTCTTTTTTAAGGGTGTTCATCGATCGATCACTGACTAAATTGGTTGGTTCGATGACCAGCCAACATCGCCAGTTTCGAAGAATGGTGGAACTGCTACCGCCCGACAAGGTAGTGAAGACCGACCAAAAATAGTCTATTTGTGTCGGGTGGCCATCGTTGATGGCGTTCGGTTTGTGGCAAGATAAAGTACAAATGTCACTGACTGTTTCGGGCTGCCATCGTCGATGGTGTTCGATTCGTGGTTTCCTTGTTCATTTTTATTTAAGTATGTTTAGTACTTAACATTTTTTATTTTTTATGTAGTTAATAAATTCATAAATTCAAATTATATGATATAACAATAAAAAAAAAATCATAAATTTCCGACAATCTATCTCAACTCATATATATGTAATAAAAATATTAATGACAAAAGTGGAAATTTCAACTTTCCAGTAACACCACGAATATTTAAGGATGAAGACACACAATTTAGTTAAGTGCTGTTAAGTGCTAAGATTAAAATATATATATATATATATATATATTATTTTTATGCAAGATTACACGTAAAAAAAATTGAATATTTATGCTAATAAAATTAAGGAAAAAGGGAAATAGAAAGTGCAGTTGGCAATAAATAATATATTTATAAGAAAAATTGAAAATAGAAGTGAAAGTGAGAAATTTGAGTGATCCTAGATAGAGTCTAGCGGTACTCAATCGAAAAAAAAAGAGTTTGAATTTAAAGAAGAAAAAGAAAAATGGGGTGTTAGGAATAACTTGTAAATTACTGAAGAATCGAGGCCCGGGACACAAACCCATGCGTGGCGGAGATTCCCTCCCAAGCCCTTCACACATTCATTCCAACCCACAAAAATTAAAGAAATAAAGCTACTGATAAATTACCATGTTAAAATAAAATTAGGTTTTAACTTCTTCTACATATTTTCAGCTTTTTTTTTTTTTTTTTTTCTTTCTTTTTAACAAATATTTTGAGCTTGTTGCTGCATTTGTTCTTTTTAGTGCCATTTCTCTTCATCAAGCACTTAATCAGTACGAAAAGTGAAGACGCCATTTGGTATTAAGCAAAATTTAACCAAGTATAAAGAGGAAATAATTCTAAACGAATGCCAATTTTTGACAACATGAATTAGCAATTAAAACTAATGTTCCCTTATTCTTTTATTTTCACTAGTGTCTTCCTAAATATTAATTAAAGACAACTAATCTTTAATCAATATCTCAGCTTTTCTTATATTGTCGGTGATTGAACCATCATTTCAAGTAATTGAAACTATTCGTGCCAACAGATCAGAAGTTATCTTGATTACCAGACATAGAAGACTGTTGCTTATTAACGATAATTCAAACGATAATTTTAATGATTGACAAACTACTCGTAATTTTGTTGTTTACTGTACTCTTTGAATGCGTTTCTTTCTCCTACGTCCTTAGCATGGAAGGTCTTTGTGAAAGAATCACGACAAACAACATAAAATAGTACGTTGAGAGAAACTTTTCATGCAATTAACAATTAAAGGAATGTCAATTTTTACAGCATAAATTAACAATTAGAATAATGTTTCCTTATTCTTTTATTTACACTAGTGTCTTCCAAAATAATATTAATTAAAGATAACTAATTCTTAATTAATTTCTCACCTTATCTTACGATGTCATTGATCAAACCACCATTTGGGTAATTAAAATTGCATGTGCCAGTGGATCAGAAGTTATATGGATCACCCAATATAGAAGATAATTTAAACCATGGTCTTAGCCTATGTTTGACATCCAAGTTTAACTCCAACTAAACTGTACTTTTTCATCTCATATATATATATTTTTTTTCTAAAAAGTCAATAAAATTTATAATTAATTTTTAAGCCTATGTTTGGTGAATCATATCAACTCAAACTTAACTCAAATTTTTCATCTCAATTTTTGTCTTTTTCTTATAAGTCAACAAAATTTATAACTACTTTTTAAAAAGTTAACTCAACTCAAACTTAAAAATTTCATCTCATCTCAAACTTAACTCAAACACCAGACGAAAAAAAATCAATCAACTAAAACTTAAAAATTTTATCTCATCTCAAATTCAACTCAAACACCAAAAGAACCCTTAATGATTAACAAACTAGTCATAATTTTATCGTTTACGCTACTCTTCGAATTCGTTTTCTATTCCTATGTCCTTAAAATAGAAAGTCTTTGTGAAATAACTACTACGAACAATGAAAAATAGTACGTTGTGAGAAAGTTTACATGCAACGAAATTTCCAAAAAAAAAAAAAAAAAAAAAACGAAATACGTAGATATAAAGAATGACATGCAACATATACTGCAACAACAATAACACTATATGCCCCCATCATAAAAAGAAATATACACACAAGTAGACTACTAGTTTAATAATTTAGAAAAAAAAATGTATATTATTAGTTTAATACTGGAAATAGTTTATTACATTACTAGTCATTTAACCAAAAAAAATAAAAAGAGGAAGAAGCCAAAACGGCGTTTGTTTAGAGTATAGACCGTACAAGCAGCGTAGCAAAACCCCTTTTGCTTGGTGAGAAAGTTTGTGGGGAATGCCAAACAGAACCGGACTCCGTTTTCAAAGTCTCTCTTTTTCGCTCCGATTTCTCTCTCTCGCAATTTTCTGTTTTGCCCTTTTTTTTTTTTTTTTTTAATTAACATAACGTACGCATTCACTTCACATTACCAAAAATAAAAAATAAAATAAACACGCTCTGATCATCACTCTCACTCTTGCCTCGTCTTTTCTCTTCTCTGTGCCTGCTTCAATGACGGTGGAAGAGGACTCTGCAGAACCAGAAGCTTTAATGGCGGCGAAAACCCGCAAGAGACCACGCCTCCAAAGGAAGCTCATTGTCGACGAAAAAGTCGAGGTATATAAACATCGGAATTAATGATATCTTTTCTTGTTTATTTTTAAAGTTTCCTTTCTCCTTGTTTGTCTTCCAGAAAGAAAGTTGCTTTCTTGCTTGGTTCTTTTTTTTTTTTTTCAAGGATTTTCATCTCTGTTCCGACGTCTCGGTTTTCGGGGCTCGCCGGAGCCGGCGACCATCGAATGCGAGAAAATCCTTGACTGTTTGGCTACTTTTTTATGCTTCTTATTCTGTGATCGGAAAAAAATTTTCAGGTGAGAAGCGATGAAGATGGGTTTAATGGGTCGTGGCACACCGGCATTGTCATTGCATGCGGCGAGAAGGGGCTCCGTCACGTACGGTACGATCATCTTCTCTCGGACGACGAGTCCGAAAACCTAGTCGAAGCCGTGAGAGTGTCGCCGGCTCTCGACGGCTTCGTTTGCGGCAATCGGAGCTCCTACCGGGGCAAGATAAGGCCGTCTCCGCCGCCGGCGATTGAGTTCACCAATTGGGTGATTCACTATGGGATGTGCGTGGACGCGTTCTACAATGACGCGTGGTGGGAGGGCGTGGTCTTCGATACCGACGACGGGTCGCCGGAGAGGACGGTTTTCTTCCCGGATTTGGGGGACGAGATGAAGTTTGGAATTCAGGATTTGAGGATCACTCAGGACTGGGATGAGGTAACTGAGAATTGGATACTGCGTGGGAATTGGGTGTTGCTTGAGTTGATTGAGGAGTTTGAGGGAGGTGGTCACATTCCTGTCTCTGTTAAGCAAATATGGTATGATTTGAGGGGAGAGAAGGATTTTATTGACAAGGTAAAGGAGTGGACTTGTAAAGTGAAAAAATCGTGGAAGAAGATGGTTTTCGATGTCATTGATCAGTACTTGAGGTTTTCAGCAGAAGTACTGTCTAAGAGATTAGCAGAATTTAAGGATGAGTTGGTTGATTCTGATGCTCTTTTACCTGTTAGCGAGACGGCATATGGTGATTTGGAATTAGTTCGACCCGGTTTGGATGTTGATATTGTGCCCGGAGCAGAAATGATTCATCCTAAAGCTCTTGTGCCTTTCGACGATTCGTTGAGTAGCGAAAGAGTGATTGATAATGGAGCGAGTGCGAAGAATGTAGGTGAATTTAGTGGTATGATTGCTGATGGATCGCTTCAAGGTTGCGGGGCCACCATCAGTTCGAGTGCTGCTCTTCTGGAACCTGGAATGGATCAGTTGGCTTCTATAGTGAACCGTGATGCGTCAACTGTGAATCTTTTGACCGACTTGAACACATCTCACCACAAAGAAGCATTGTGTGTGATCCCTCAGGGTTTAACATTGTTGCCTTCTAATCATGAGGGGAGTTCTACAACCAGCTCAGTTAGCCATGGTGTCAAGGACATTTTGAGCAACGGTTCTGATAAGATTGATGGGAAGTTGGTACGCCCAGTTTGTACGAATACAGGAAGGTGGTGGCCTATCAGCTCAGAGATGCTTAACGGAGCTGAGTTTTGCCCCACTGCCATTGATGAATTTTGTGCCAATATTTGTAGTGGAACACGTTGGAAGTCAAGATGTCGAGATTCTATAAAGACGGATGTTTGGAAGCATCTTTTACATTTGGGCTGGAAAATTGACTACTCGTGTGAAAACGGAATTCCCAGAAAACGTTATACATCTCGTGATGGAAGATGTTTCTATTCTCTATCTCAAGTCTGCAAGCTCCTGAAGGAATCCGCTGGAGATATGCTTTCTTCAGCATCTGAAGATGACCCGAGAAGAATGAATTCATTATCCGTCGTGTCTCTACCTCTTGAACAACTACAACAGAGTCGATTCACTGAAGGTGCCAAACTGGACTTTTGCTCTCACCCAGTTATGGAATATTGTCAGCATAGAAATGAAAGAAGTAAAGTAGCAGGCGACATGAGAATAGAAGCAAGAAAGCAACTTTTTGCTGCAGGATGGGAAGCCGAAGTGCGTACTCACGAGATTACTGGACGAAAGACGGTTTTGTATAAGTCACCAACAGGAAAGGTCTATCAGTCCGTTCTAGCCGCATGCAAAGGTTTTCTGAAAGAAGAAAGTAACAGGAATACTATCTCTTCATGTAGACGTGCCAAATGCATAAATGTTGCTGGAGAAAGTCAGGGCCTTTCTACAGGTAATATGTTATCTTTCGCAGCAAATGGATTCAACTTTCAGGAAAACTTGGTTCAACCAAACGCTGTGTCCAAAGAGTTATCTGTAGAGTCTTCTAGTGTTTCAAAGTCTAATTTTGTTGAGCTTGATAAAGTAAAGGTTCAAGGGGTTAGAAGCAATCCAAAAAGGATAAGTGCTAAATGTTTAAAGAAGGATGGAAAACCAAGTCACCCAAAGGATCGAAATTCCACTCTTTTGAAGGTGAAAAGGAGTACGAAATCACATGCTTTCATTAACTCAAGATATGGTAAGGATCATACTCGTCGAAAATGTGTTTTACGGTCAGGCAAGCGTGTGCAAGAAGTGGTTATTCCAAATTCCACACACCGCAAACCCCGAAGTATACTTTCTTGGTTGATAGACAATAACAAAGTTTTACCAAGGGCAAAAGTATATTATCTTAGCAGAAAGGAGAAACGTTCCTTAGCAGAAGGGAGAATAACTCGTGACGGGATCAAGTGCAGCTGCTGTGGGAAGGTGTTTGGTATTAGTAGCTTCGAAGTCCATGCTGGCAGCAGTTGCCACAACCTTCCGCCAATATAGTTTTATTTGATGGCAAGTCTCTCTTAGACTGCCAGAAGGAAATTTTAAATGATCGCAAGAAGCAAAGCTCGACCATAGAATCATGTGGTGGAGTGAAGAGCAATTGGCGCCGAGGCGAGAATGACTACGTTTGTTCCGTGTGCCACTATGGCGGTGAATTACTGTTGTGTGATCAATGTCCATCATCATTTCACAAGAGCTGTCTTGGGTTGGAGGTAGATTCTTTGTTTTTCCCTGTTTTTTACCTTTCCAATTTCATTCTTTTTTATCTTTTATTTTGAAAGTTTTCTTGCTCTTTTTTCTTGGCTATGTAATAAGAGTGGAATTAAAATTATTTTGCTTCTAATAGGATATTCCAAAGGGCGACTGGTTCTGCCCTTCTTGCTGTTGTGGTATTTGTGGAGAAGGCAAACTCCAGGAGGACAAGGAACAAGCTAAGGATGAAAATATTCTCACCTGCAGTCAATGCGAGCATATTTGTAGGTTATCTTTTATCTAACTGTAAAATATACACTTTTTTGGAATGTCTCTAACGTCGTTTCTCAATTTAATAGATCATGCTGGGTGCTTGAGGAGTAGACAGCCATCTCAACTGGGAAGTTCTCAGATGGAAAATTGGTTTTGCAATGATATGTGTGAAAAGGTATTACTTAGTTACCGCGATTTCAGAATTTTCCCTATAGTAATCTCCATCCATTACTTATCTTTTGCAAGTTTTTCATGGGGTCAATACTACTTTTCAAGTTACTCGAAATATTATTCTTCGTTAGTTCCCTCTTTTTATTTATTTATTTTTTTTTTTAGCCAATAACCAAAACTGTGGTAATGCACTTCACAGATTTGTTCTGTTATAATCACCTTCCCTCCGTGAAATCCTTGACGTGTTTTTTTTCCATCTTTCAGATTTTCTTTAACCTTCAGAAGCTTCTAGGAAAATTGGTTAATGTGGGTCGGGGGTCCGAGGACAACCTAACTTGGTCGTTATTGAAGTCAACAAAGACTGATTGCTGCAGTACTAACTCTAGTGATATCGATGCCTTGACGGAGAACTGTAGCAAGCTAAATGTTGCTCTTGGTGTGATGCACGAGTGTTTTGAGCCTGTTAAGGATGCTCATACAAGGCGAGATCTCATGGAAGATATTCTATTCAATAGAAGGTGAGAAATACTCATGGTTGGTTCATGGTTCATGGTTCATGGTTTGCGTTGATATTGGTTCATGGTTGGTTTTTGACTTGATACGTGCTTCCTAGTCTGGTATAAAGCCCCTTCTCACAACTGTCATTTTTGTTATTTGATCAGAAGATATGTCCTTTTTTGTCTACAGATAGTGAAAACAAACATCATAATTCAAAACCCATCAGATGACTGCCTGCGGCCACAGAAGTTACTCTTTGACGCACAATCTGTGATTTTAAATAAATGTGCAATTACCTTAATGGGAAGATAGAACCTACCTGATTGAGGTTTTTATGTTCGATTTTTCATATTGATTGTAACTTTGTTATCATACGTTTCAAGGCTGTTATTAGTTGTACTCTCCTACCTTTTTTTATAGCGCAATTTTATTTGTGGGGTGGTTGTGTTCTTTCATGGACATGGACCCGAAACAGCATGATAGAAGCTGCCTTTTTTTTTTTTTAATAAATGTTTAATCTGTTAAGAAATGTCATGTCTAAAATTATTCAGGCAAATCCTCCTATCTTTATGAACTTTTCAGTTCTACTGCTTTGTGAATTGTGCTGCCCTAATTATGTTATTGATTGTAAAGCTACAAATTAGACATGACTTGTTCTGTTTGATTTGGAACTGCAGGTCAGATCTTAAACGTTTGGACTTCCAAGGGTTCTATACGGTATCTTAGCTAAAGATGATGAACTTGATTTCTGTTGCTACTGTGAGGTGAGTTTTTTACTCGCCTTTTCTCTTTTCTTTTCTTTTTTGTTCTTCCTGTGGGGTTTAAGTTGCGTGTGTATGTAAGAGCTTTATTGACATAATTATCCCAAATTGGTAGCAGTTTAGTCTAAATATCTCTCAACTTTTTTGCCTATCTGTAGTACGAAACTAAATATTTTCTCTTTCTCTTCATTTTTTTTTCCCCTTCAAGGGTCTATGGACAGAATGGTGGCAGAAGTTCCTCTTGTTGGTACAAGAATTCAATACCGTCGACGTGTGGAATGTGTCGTATACTGATGAATGAGCTTGAAAGGTACAGGAGTTTCAAATCTTTTCCTTGAACTGGGAATGGATAGGGGAGAGGACATTTTTCCAATATGACTGAAGGAATAGCATCTTTGAGCTTTCCCCTTCTCCTATTTTGTGGTTAATTGAAGCATTAGAAAACCCCATTTAGCCGCTAAGGTTTTCTTATGATATGAAAGTAGCAAATGTTTTACCTTTCCCTGATTTCATCTTTTAGCTGTTTTTTCCCATAATTTCTTAGAACTTTCTACTTATGTGAAAATGCATATAGTTGTGTATTTCCGGGAGAGATTTGCCAAAACTTGTGAGCGTGTCTACTAATCAAAAGAACTTTATTTGCCTGATTTTTTGTTTTAAACGAAGTGATAGCAGCTGCTTTTCTTGCCTCTCGCTTGATTTGCAAATGTTATTCTTCCACAAGAAACATTTAAAATCTATTTGCTTCACTCATTTTCACAGTGTGTCAGTGTTTATCATATTATGTTTGCAATGGTTTTCCTTTGTTGGTCAAAATATACCCCATATCCCTTGCATAGTTATTGAACAACTGACAAATTTTGGATGTCTATTATTTTTCCTCAAACAATATATATATATTTTATATATATATATACTCTACTTGATGATTTTCTTTCAGGAAAGAAAACTTTTTGTCGAGTAGTCATATCGTTCTAAACGTGGAACTATGGATGTCTTCTGTCAATTTTCTCATCATTGTTTCTTCTATTTTTATTTTTAGATGCTCATGGAACTAGGAGTGGAGAGATTGGTTCTGCCTGCGGTTCCTAGCGTGCTAAACACATGGACTTCTTCATTTGGGTTTTCACAGATGACAGCTTCTGAAAGGTTACAGTTTCTGGATTGTACTTTCCTGGATTTCCAGGATACTATCATGTGCCAGAAACAATTGAAAGTTCCATCAGCCGAATCAAGCCCATTAAGAGGTAAAAAATCCTCTGTATAAAGAGCTCAAAAAGAAATGGTAATTTGTCAAAACTATTGAACTGGTGCACTTAATACTTCTATGCAACCATGCAGGGACTGGGCCCTAAATTTCGTGATGATATCTGTCAAGACGGAGACAATATTGATTTGATAGATCTAGTGCTGTCTCTGAAGTATGCCAAGCCGATCAAATTGAAGATGGTCGAGTCACAGACCAACTGGAGTATGTCTTACCTCTTTCGTACTTTTAGAAAAACTGAAAAATGAGAATGAGAACGTTAAAGTTACTACGTTTTCTGAAGTGCAGACCATAATTAATTCAGTACCTGGTAAAAGTAGCTTAGTGCCTCAGCTGGGCGAAGAAGATGCTGGAAACTTTCTAACCGTGTCTGTTGCTGTAATTATTTGGAAATTTTTGATGCTGTATAATAATGTAGGCTAATATACTTGAACTGCCTAGATAATAGATATAATCACAACCAAAATGCATAAACTGGGATGTAACTGTCATATCATCCTATACTACTGGGTGTATTCATATTGGATATGCGTCTTGGTTATCTTATTAATGTATGTAACTATGTATTATAACTCCTTCCCAAGGAGAAATTATAAAGAGACAGCACATATATGATGTTAATATTTATTTTCCATTCTTTTGATCTCTATCTTGAGTATTAAACATTTTGCATCATGAGATGCGTTGTCCGTGGAGAATGATTGTCTTGTACCATTCTTGTCTCTCTCTCTCTCTCTCTCCACACACACACAAGAGAGGTGACCTTGCATGTGTATTTTGTCACTCTACTCTTTCTCAAGCTAAAGAGTTTAATTTTACTTCGGGAGAATCCTAATCCCCCCCCCCCCCCCCCCCCCCCCCGGTATAAAGATACTTGATTCCTCCTTAGGCATAGAAGTGGCCACAACACCATTGTTTTCTAAAGAAGTAAAGGAAGTGAAGGTTCTTTAGTTACTCATTTCTTAACAGATCTGGCTCAGTGGTTGGTTGGTATATTGACATGGGAAGGCTAGTTATGTAACTCCACAAGGTAGTTGGGAGTAGTTTTTGTTTTTCTGGAGAAATTGATTGTAACAAGAATTTCTTTTTTCAATTATCACAAGGTTTGCTCTTTTTTGTCACGAGAAAGTGATTGAAATACAAAGTCAACTAAATTTAAAGAAACAAAAATGCACCACAAGATGCCAATTTTGCCGTACTTAAAACATAGTTTAGTGTGGCTAAATGAAACACGATTTAGAAAAACATGGCTAAACACTGCTGTCGAAAGTAGAATTACTACTTGATTTCAGGTGTTCAGAATTTATTACAGATTGGTTGTTATGTTGCTGACCATTGTGATCTTTCGCCAGGATTTCTGCAGTTCATAACAGTGACGGCCTGGTTGTGCTGGTACTTTTCATTTTACCCTGAAACAACTATTCTCTCTTTCTCTCTATGTTGTTTGTTAATGTTTGGTTGATATCTCTGTAGAAGGAGCAAACACAGACTAGCCTTGAAGCTAGACCATGTATTATTGAAACCAGTCAAGAATTCTGCAGAAGAGATGCCAGTTTGAAGAGGCCATATGCAATTGATTTCTATCGGAATTGCTACAAGCGAAGAAAGAAATCAACCGGTGGGAGCTTAGTTAACGCTTTTTAGCGTAAACTAATACAACCAAAGGTGATCAGCACCGCATTTTGTTCGAATAGGCAAATGTCTGTGTTAGTACAGCCGCGACTGTTTCTTTGTAGGAGAATAGAAGGTAATTTAAGAAGAACTTGGTGCTGAGTACATGTTTTTACTGTACAGGTTAAGAGATGTAAATGTAAGGCAGCTCTTTCTGATGCTTTGGCTAGAGTTGTAGAGTTGGTAGATTCTTAGCAATATATACAAAGCCCATGTTTTGGAAAAAGATCAGTCTTGTTCTTCCTGATGTTTTCGTTAAAAGATGGACAAAAATCTCATCAAACGTTAAGACTAATTACATGGGAGTTGCACAAATTAGAGCCCTTCTACACTAGACCTCTCATTTTGCTTTACTGGTACAAGTAGTTTTTAATCGTTGTTGAAATATTTGACGGTTTGATTTACGAGTACTTACATTAAAAACTTGCTACATGCAATACAAAACTATTTCTAAGTGTAGTTCGACATTCTTATGAATTACAAATAGTGTGAAATGGAAGGTCTTATGGAAAAAATTTCCGCATGTTAAACAAATACTTTGCAAGTAACATTCGTATTTTCTTATGCTCATATATAGTTTATTCAAAAAACAATAGGAAAAAGGTAAACACATAAATTACATAATCGAATTGGTCATCATTTTGTGTCCTTTTGATGCATGGAAAGAAGCAATAAATTGTGGAAGTCGGTACTAAAATATTGGGAAAAGATTATGGTCCTTTGTATGTATCCTCTCTCTTTCTCTCTCTTAAAAAAAAATAATAAAATTGCATGTTATTTTCTACATGTGTGAGGTGTACTGATCAGATGAAAGAATTGAAGCGACTTTCTAATGCACAAACGAATGATTGATATCTGAATCAAGGACATAAAAAAATTTATGAACAACAGATTGTTAAACACAAAGCTATCCAAAAGGAAATCAATTTTGTCTAGGCATTTTTGTCGTTCCATATTTATTGGAAAACATGTAGTTAGATGTGGATAAGATTTCCAACCTAGCTCGTTGACCCTTTGAGCTGGATGCTTTGTCATATTGATTTCTTACACCAATCACAGAAACAAATAGAATGCACTAGAAAGCTCAAAGTAACTCAAAGTTTACGTGTTTCCCTTTTTCTTTTCCCCCTCTTTTTTAGTTCAATAAATCATGTTTACCCTTTTGTTTTATGATTCTCTGAATTTATCAACCAAGATGCATGGAGCACATACAAATATGTTGTGCATATCACCGTTACACCCTTTTTAAAACAAGTTAAAAGGAATTTATTTGATTATGTACGAAACTAGCTCCGCGAAGAGATTTTTTAATGATTCTTAATGTTACAAGCCAATCTTCTAGGATCTTTGATATCTTTCATAGATGTGACTCCGTACGGAGTCCCATACATTTTTTGTTAGCAATTATTACGCGTTGGTTAAAAAATAAATAAGGTGAATGGATTTAGCTCATTAATAGAACCTTAAAAAGACATTCAAGTTATAACTTATTATGATATTTAACAGTTTTGTTTGACTGTTTATGCACCATATTGGTTTCTAATAAAATCAGTGATGAAAAGTGGGACTTCCTCGATGTACTTTGTGAGAGTGGAAATCTATAAAATCTTTCCTAGATGATGTTCCTTTTTGGCCAAATATCTCTTCACAGGCACGTAACAAAACAAAACAAAACAAAAAGAGACAACAATGACTACGAAGGACGATTTTGTATCACCTCAATTCTAGGTGTTAAAAGGCTTTTAAGAGAGTAACGTAAAATACTTTATTTTCCCATTAGATCGACTTTTAACTTTGGTGCTGTCACATTTCCAACGATTCAAATTTTCTTTAGTCTGTCAGCATCTTCAAAGTCCTACTCAGCTCAGCGGTTCTTATCAAGCCAGAGCAGACTTTCTCTTTCCTCCGCCCCAATCATTGTCCCATCAGCTCATGTTATATGTCCAACTTTTGACCGTCCAATAACGACGCCTATGTTAACATGTAGGCTACATATGTATATACACATATATATATACGCATACATATCAGATCTTGAAACTTAGGTTATTAGTTAATTTTAATTGATTAGATATTGAAATCGGATAAATCTTTAACAAGGTGCATCGTTATGAATTGTTAGATGTTTATCGAGTTTCATTAATTTCTTTTCCGATTTAGAATTGTTCATTATTGGTCAAGTTTTTTTTCCCCTCCAGCACAAAATCCTCGATAAAATTTAGGTTAGACTTTTTTTAGATGTTTGATTAAATACTTTGCTGAAATACTTAGATGGTATAGTGCACTTCTAAACAGTTAATGCTCTATGTTTCATTTCTTTTAATATGATTCGATATTCAAAAATTTACTCAATTCTAACCTTATACCCTACTATAAAACTCTCTCTCTCTCTCTATCTCTTTTTTTTTTTTTTTTAAACAACTTGGAAGTTAGATCTTCTATTAAATTAAATTGTTTCAATGCTAATAAAATTAATAACAATGTCATTTAATATGCAAAAAATCACAATAAAGCACCCTATTAAAAAAACACTGGTAACTTGACGTATCAAAATCCTCTCATTTGATTCTCTTGTACGTTTTTCAGCTACAAACAAATAATCTAGTCGGCAACTAATTCTAGATTTTACGACCTCTTTTTTATTTTTATTTATTTTTTTATAAATGTTTTTCCTTTTATTAGTGGCAAGCTAAGACAGAAAATAAATATGGTGGCCAAGTTGAAGGTCACGCTCGCAAGTTGCAAAATGCAAGCAAACATATCCATCACATTTTAAGGACGCCTCATGAATCATATTTCTCATAATAGGGTGCCATAACACCCCATTCTGTAGAACTGTATTTACTCCTTAGGAAAAAGATGGAAACAAATTTTGATTACCCCTTGAGAATTACAATAAAGAAAACACTATTTAATATTATTCCTATCTGCTTCCTAGTTACTAGATCGGGGGCCAAGTTTTTCTTTAAAAATTTTTTTTTTGAAAAATATTGCTTTTAAGTGTACAAAATTTTGATACATTTTAATGGAGTTGAAATCCATTCGGAACAATAGAAGTGCTCTTATGATAAATCGAGAGCCTATAAAAGATATCTAATAAATGATTTCCATTAGAGTAAAGGTACTAAAATTCAACTCGACGTGTCGATGAACCACTTGCAAAACCGGTGATGACAAGGCTGATTGAGATGACAATTTTTTTTTTTTTTCTAATAATGAGAGTGAACAAGAAAGAATGATATTCTTCTTCTAATGTATGAGGGTGAAGGAAAGCACGGAACTTTGCTTTCCAAAGACTTTTGAATTGCGTCTTCTTGAACAAAAGTTGATGATTAAAAAGGTGAAAACAGTAGTAGTAGTTATTTTTATTTTTATTTTTTATTTGTTGGCGTTAGCAAGTAATGTATTTACTTTGTCTGCCTTCCTTTTAATAAATCTTGATTGAAGAGAGATAACAGGAATCAAACTTTGATGCTACTTGGGAAGAGAAAGAGAGGAGAACTGAGAAATGAGAAAAGAGAAAGGCACATTTCAATGGCCAAGTTGAGTCCTTTGTGGTGACCTCACCCACATTGTTTGCCTCCTCAGCCGCCTCTCCCTTTTAATTGAAAAAAAATAAAAAAGCATTGTTATGTGCTGTTCTTTGGACCCATATTCCAACTGGCTTCTTTTTCATACTACTCTTTTTCTTTCTTTTTTGAAAAAGAAAAAAAAAATTGCAATCTCACTCATTCGACTCAACAGTGTTTTAATTCAATGTTTAATGTTTGTCGCGCTCAAATAATAAGAATATAAATAATTTCATTTGAAACTGCTAGCTAGCTGGTTGAAAGGAATGACTTGTGATCAAATAATGCCTTCACTAGAGAGTAACCTGTTTTTATTTATTTATTTATAATTATTGGCAAAAGAGTTGTTATTATTATTGTTATTTTTATTATTACTATTATTATGGACATACAAATACAAGGAGGACAAATGGAGCAGATGAGGAAAGTTGATAGATGTCAGACAGAGAAATATTGACCATGTAATTACAGAAACTTTTCCTAGAAACTAATAACTTTCCCGTCACCAATTTTCCAAGAATAAATGTTGCAAAAACACGAGATTCATATTGGGAAGGAAACCCCGTGATGGGTTTTGGACGGTTGACAGAAAAACAAATAAACAAACACTTGCTAATGCAATGCACAAGGCCATTTGAGGGCTTTTTTTCTTAAAATCCATTTCTATCACGCCCACAATCCCCACCGTCGACAAAAAAGTCCATTTACTCCACGTGAACCTGCCTTCACATGCATACAACAGAACAAACCAAAAAAACATCATCTTTTTTTTTTTTATTATTAAATATTTATTGGCCATTTAAAAATTATAATTACAAGACAAACAGAAGCAAAATCCAAATCCACCTTGTTCTTTTGTGTTATATAAGTCATGTTATAGAACAGAACAAAATCCTGCTCTGTCTCATCACTCTCTCTCTCTCTCTCCTTTTCCCCTTTTCAAAACTCTGCCTTTTTTCATAGAATGGCTCTTCTTCTTCTGCACTCCCAATCTTCTTGTTCCTTGCTTGTGGTTCTATGGCTGCTTTTGGTGCAGACCCACATGGGCTGGTCAGCCATTATAATGAGCTTGAAGAACCACCATAGCCACCAGCACCACAGAAGGCAACCCATGTTTCAGACCAACCAAAGCACCTGCGCGTTGTTCGCCGGCACTTGGGTCAGAGACGACTCTTACCCTTTCTACCAATCCTCGGACTGTCCATTAATAGACGCCGAGTTCAACTGTCAAATGTACGGCCGACCCGACACCGATTACCTCAAGTATCGCTGGAGACCCCTCAATTGTGAGCTTCCAAGGTAACAACTTTCCTCTCTCTTTTTTCAATTTTTTTTTATTTTTTATTTTATTTTTGGCAATGTGGGTTTTGTTGGGGTTGGTTTTTTACAAAGTGGGTTTTTTTTTGGGTTGTAGGTTCAATGGGATTGAGTTTTCTGCTGAAGATGAGAGGGAAAACAGTGATGTTTGTTGGGGATTCGCTTGGGAGGAACCAATGGGAGTCGTTGATATGCATGGTTTCAGCTTCGGCGCGTGGAGCCCAGACGCAGATGATCAGAGGAGATCCTCTCTCCACGTTTAAGTTCTTGGTGAGTTTGGTGGTTTTGTGTTTTCATTTTTATATTTTTGTTTTTTGGGTTTTTAATCTGGTTTTTGGTGAACAACAGAAGAAGAACAGGTTTGAAAGTGTGTATTTATTAAAAAGTACGGGTTTCCTTCAAAAATATAAAAAAGTATGGGTTCAGAAGTTTATTCTGAAATGGCAGTCCAATTCAATGCCATGGCAGTATTCTCTCTCTGTGTACAAAACAGTGGTCACCTCACCAGCATTATATAATAGCATTTTTCTCTTTTCCTCACTTTGTCCATGGTTTAACAATTTCAAAATGCTACATTTATGTTCTGTTTTAGAAACAGGGAAAAAAAGTGGCAAAAATTTACTTTATGCTTTTGTAGGCATAATATGGAGAAATCGTAATAGAGGGGCTCAAAAGTTGTCTTTATGCAATAATGTTTTGGCCAGTTGGGGCCAACTTCAAAGACACTAAAGCTTGTGGCTTTGATGTATTTTGTCCAAAAGTTTGAGATGCCAAAATGATAGATGAAGAAGAGACCTTTTTCTGTTTGTTGGGGTTTTGCTAATGTCAAATAATTGCAGGATTACGGTGTGTCCCTTTCATTCTACCGAGCCCCATACTTGGTGGACATTGATGTGGCTCAAGGGAAGAGAATTCTACGGCTCGATGACATCTCC
This sequence comes from Ficus erecta, assembly GCA_008635985.1. Lineage (NCBI taxonomy): Eukaryota > Viridiplantae > Streptophyta > Magnoliopsida > Rosales > Moraceae > Ficus > Ficus erecta. The sequence continues at coordinate 413,578 of BKCH01000624.1, read as the reverse complement.
GGCAACGGCAACTCGTGGCTCAACGCCGACGTCCTGTCTTTTAACACCGGCCACTGGTGGACCCACAAAGGATCTCTCCAAGGGTAAGCAATTAGTTGTTCCTTTCTAATTCGATGCTTAAACTAAACTAACAGAAAAGGGCTAGCTAAACATCATTATTGCTAATTATATATAGGTAGGAAATTCGTATGATGATGTGCAAGTCTTGAAATTGACATGTAAATTAATGTTACTTAGTCTATCTAAGACAATTACGAAATTAAATCAAGAGGTTAAACATCATTATTGAGAAACTAGTACATGTGATCTTCTTTGATGAAGCATATTTTGACCGACGCAATTTATGACTTTTCTCTGTGTGTTTGTATAATATAGACGTGTGGATGTATAATTTAATTGGTTATTCATATGTGGAAAACGTGTAGGTGGGACTACATGGAAACAGGAGGACAGTATTACCAAGACATGGATCGTGTGGCTGCATTGGAGAAGGGGCTGAGAACATGGGCCAATTGGGTTGATGCCAACGTTGACAGAACTAGAACCAGAGTCTTCTTTCTCTCTATTTCTCCCACGCATTACAAGTGAGTTTTCTCTCTCACTCTCTCTCTCTAAAATAATTGCTTTGCGTACAATTCTAGGCTTTCATTATTGTGTTTTGGGGTGTGATGCTCTAATGGCTCCAAGCACAAAAAATTCATCCCCATACTTAGCTGTATTCTGAGGTGCAAATTGGTCAAGTAGACCCTACCTGACCCTGGTCTAATTTGGTCCCAGTTGGATTCACATACTTCTTTAACCATTCGATTTCGACCATTGACTATAAGGTGCAGTAGAATTGGGAGTGAACAATGTTAAAAGGACATAGAAAGTGAGTCTCACCGTATGAACTCGCTGTCGAGTAGTTGTTATATTTAACATCATTCGAAAACTTTCTTTTTATCGGTAGTGCTGTAATCAGCTGCGCAGACATCTCGATGACCCCATTTATTCAAATTGCGCTCTATTTTTATTTGATTTTTAGTGGTGACGAAGGAAACCTTGACATTGATATCATTCTTTTTCAACCTTTTCCATTATTAACAAACCACCCCCACTAAGTTTTAAAAAAACAAAAAACAAAAAAAAAAAAAACAAACAGGCCTCCCTTTTTTTCTTCATTTATTTAACTAAAAATAGCATTTTGTTTTTGTCGGTGACACTGAACTCACATGCAATATATATATATACACACACATCCAAAAGAAAGGGCTAGACTTGCTTCTATTCCACACTATAGTTTAGTAGAAATACCACAGTGCAAAGAAGGCCACTCAGTTGACTTGGTCACAACATATGCATGTGTTCTTGGCCAAGCCTTGTGTCGGCATAACTCATTATTATTACTACTTTCCAAAGGGTAACTAAAATCGTTACAGTTGAATTTTTTGTTTTTTTGGCTAATGAATTGTGTGGCGTTGGATTTATAGTGGGCCCATTTTTATAGTAAAATTAGATTAGCTCCTTTTAGTTCTATTTGTAGTCAGAAACTTTCTTAAAAACATAAAGAATATAAGACGAAATGACTCTAATAATCTCATTTTAGGGTCATGATATTATCAAATCTAGGGTAACCAATAAATGTTCATTAAGTTCAGCATATGTGGAGTTAGCTTGTACTAACACAAGTTGTTAATGGACAGCCCAAGTGAATGGAATGCTGGGGCAACGACAACAACCACGAAGAACTGTTATGGTGAGACCGCGCCGATGAGCGGCATGTCGATGTACCCCGTCGGGGCCTACCCGGAGCAAATGAGGGTGGTGGACACTATCATAAGGGACATGCAAAGTCCGGCGTATTTGCTCGACATAACCATGCTTTCGGAGCTCAGAAAAGATGGGCATCCTTCAATATATAGCGGAGATTTGAGTCCTGAGCAAAGGTCTAACCCGGCACGCTCGGCTGATTGTAGCCATTGGTGTCTTCCTGGATTGCCGGATACTTGGAACCAATTGTTTTATGCTGCCCTGTTTTTCTAATTTATTTTATTTTGTGTTGTCTAACAAAGTAGCAATCTGTGAGATTTTACGATTTTTCTTTTTAAGTGCTACAATTTGTGACAAGGGTGTAAAAAGTTGCACCTATTTTCTCCTGTAAAGTTATATTGTAATGAATTTGTATTATTTAAATGGAAGTGCTAAAATAGTTTTCTAGTTACCTATTGAATGTTGTCTTTTTTAAAAAAACAAAGAAAAGAAATGAATAGAAGTCTTGAGATCTATCTATTGACTATTGTTACGATGCTGGACTGCTCCCCAGTCGTGTTTGACGTGCTAGTTGGTTATCTAAGGTCTCTATTTAACCTGTATTATATTAATTGAAGAAGAGTTTGGCACCTCAGTGGCTGTAGTTTAGTGGTAAGAATTCCACGTTGTGGCCGTGGAGACCTGGGCTCGAATCCCAGCAGCCACAATTTTTGGTGTGTTTAACCTTTTTTTTATTAGTTAACGAATCAACGACTGGTTTTTTTTTTTTTTTTTTTTTTTTGAATTTTGATTTATATATATAAGCTAGAAACACCTGGTTGATTAATAATTCGAAATTATAAAAATAGCACTTTGACGAAATTAGTAAAAATAAATAGTAAGATTTTAAAATTTTGGAAGTAAATAATAAATTTTTTTGTAATAAATAAACTTTTTCAAATTTATTTTTTGCTTCAAAAGGTTGAAGTCAAAAAGTAAATTTCTTTTTAATAAATAAAATTTTTTTTGAACTAAATAAAAACTTATTTTAGTAAATTAATTTTTTTTTATTAAAATGGTGAGGAAGAATTAAGTAAATGAATTATTTACTCGTTTGAATTACTTTTAGAAGTTACCATTTATAATTGAGATTTTGTGTAATTGATTATTTATCTAGTTTACATTTTGTGATTATTTTTGTAATTAACCTTTTGTATTTCTTTTTATTTTTAGAGATTATGCAATATCAATTAGCATATATAGGACTTGTTTTTTAGGTTTCTTGATTGTAATTCTTGTTTATATAATCTTGTATAAATTCAGTATAAATTGTGAATGAGAATTATTTAAATCCTAAATTTCAAGTTGGTATCAGAGCCGGACAAAACCCTTCCATTCACCACAAATAGCAAATCAGCAAAAAAACACCAAATAGCAAAACTCTCATCATCCTCATCGAAATCCACCGTAATTATCAAAGTATCGTCCATTCTTCAATTTCGTCTTCAAATCGCAAATCGGCAAATCAACAAATCATAAATCGACAAATCGCAAATCAGCAAATCAAACAAGCAAATCACCATGCTTTGCCTCCAAAATCGGAGACCTGCTGCTTTCATTTCTCCAAGTTGAAGGCCCGTCTAAAGTAAGGCCCGTGTCTTTGACTATTGTACTCTATTTTTAAATTCATCAAACTACAAAAAAAAAAAAAAAAAAAAAAAAAAAAAAAAAAAAGAAGTTGATTTCCTGATTGCAAAAAACCAAAAAAACAAAAATAATGAAAAAATACAGCAAAGGAAAAAAAAAAGATAAAAAAAAAAGTTGATTGTTGGATTGAAAACAAAAACAAACAAACAAAAAAGGAGTGAAAAAAAAATACATTGAATCATCCGAAAAAATATATTCATGTTGTTCAATCTGAAATTGGTTAACATTTTCTTTAAGGCGGTGTTAGATCGTGAAATCTCAAAGTTTTGAACAAGTTGGTATATACCAACTTGAGGTGGAGGGTTGAGATTTTGTATAATTGATTATTTATCTTGTTACCATTTTGTGATTATTCTTGTAATTGACCTTTTGTATTTCTTTTTAGTTTTAGAGATTGTGCAATATTAATTAACTTATATAGGACTTGTTTTTTAGGTTTCCTTAGTGTAATTCTTCTCTATATAATCTTGTACAAATTCAATAAAAATTATGAATGATAATTATTTAAGTCCTAAATTTCAAGTATTATATCAATTATTTACCAGAAAATATCATTTGTGGTAATAATTTAGCGAACGAGTTTCCATCAATTTTGTCCTAAATGCTCTAGGCCTTCGTGAGACAGGAGAAGATGCCATTAATTATAGTTTTTAGGGATTTGAAAAGACAGCACTATCCTCTGTTTCAATTGACTTCGTAATTTTCTGGTGTATGAAATAAAAGATGAAACAGTCTTTTCCATCATACGAGAAATCGATATTTTAAACCAGCCACAGAAATGAACCCAAGTGGATAACTGGACTTTATAAGTGGTACTGGGCCTCACAAGTCACAACTACTTTGGATTAATATTTACCCAAAAAACAAAAAAAACTACTTTGGATTATAAGCAACAGAAGCTGTGTCCTTGCATAGAAACATACCCATTACCATCCCAGATATCACTGCCCTCGGTGATATAGAATTAACACGTTAATTCTTATCAAATTTAATTTCACTTTAAAAAAAAAAAATGAAATGAACAACTCCAATATATGGATAACAGTACCACACTTTCAAAAACTTGTATTATAGAGTAACATTACAATATATATTGGTAAAAAACAAATATTACATGCCATCATTAAAAAAAAAAAAAAAAGTACTCTCAGATTTTACAAAGTGGTTTTACGGAATATATATCCAGCCAAGGCAGAGAGTCTCATCTTAATGCTGTAAATTCAAGCCTCAAATGGCCCTTACAGATTATTATTATTCCAGCTACTATTACTATTAGTATCAATCCACTAGCTCAGGATCTCAACTCCAGGGGTGCTCACTGCAATTTGCGGTACGTTATTGATGATCTCCGGTTGCAACACCCCGCTGTTAGCCGAGGCTTTGTCGTAAGCAGAGACGTGCACTCCCAGCGCAGCCCTGCCCGAGGGGTCAAGGTTTTTCGACCACGAAGCGTCCCACTCGATGGCCTTGGCTGTGCTACATGCGATGCTCGCACCTCCTGGCACGGTCAGCCGGGCTGAGTTCTGCATAACACAAAATAACAAAAGTTAAACAAAACAGCAAGTTAAGTTTACATGTTCAATTTAAACCTTTAATCTTCATGTCGAACAAGTTGTAATGTATGTCGCGAGTTTTTTAAGCACCATACCTGTGGGAAGTACCTCTCGAAAATGGTTCGGTAGTGGTAGGCCTCTTTCGTTGTGGGGGTGTTGTGGGGGAAGATATTTGCAGCATTAAGCATCATCTTATCGGTCACCTGTGAAAAAAGTCAAGCAACAAATCAAATTTCGAGTCAATAAAGTTAATTTGTTATATTTTAAAGGAAATATGTTAAGAAACTAGCATATACATGTTGAGCAGCATGAGCTTTGAGGCCATCAATCCAACTATAGCCGACCCCGTCGCTGAACTGTTCTTTTTGCCTGTAAAGAATATGCTGCAGGGCATCAAAAAGAAAACAACAGTTAGAAAAAGACTGTTTCAAGGACTTATGCATCAATACATTTTAGGGGAAAATTATGTACCTTCGGCAGATAAGGATGCTCCTCGTCATCAAAGGCCCGTCTAAGAACCCACTTCTCAATTCTTCCTTCATTCTTATTAATCTGAAACGGAGTAAAACATAACCCGATGTGATTAAACTTGCGGTCTAATTTGTTAATGTTAATGTTAAAAATCAAGCAATCTTTAAACTAAACTCTATCAAGATTCTTACCATCTTGTTCTGTGGGTCAATAGACATGGCGGTGTTAATGAATTGTTTGTCTAAGAAGGGGACACGAGCTTCCAAACCCCAGGCCGATGTTGCTTTGTTAGCCCTCAAGCAGTCGTACTGGTGCAGGGCCTTGATCTGCATAACAAAAGGGGGGGGAAAAAAAAAAGTTCTCGTCATTTTCTCTTGCCTTCGTCTATTTCGGCAAGCCATACAGAATATTATCTGACCAAAAGAAAAGTACCTTGCGACAGGTCTCGCCGTGCAACTCTTCCTTGTTTGGTGCCTTGTGGAAGTACAAATATCCACCAAAGATCTCATCAGAGCCTTCACCTGAGATGACCATCTTGACACCTAACGATTTGATCTTACGAGACATGAGGAACATCGGGGTGCTAGCCCTGATTGTGGTAACATCGTAAGTCTCGACGTGGTAGATCACATCCTCAATAGCATCAATTCCGTCCTGTCACATGCAAAAGCAAAAACTCTTTAGCAATTCAACTTCTCACGAAGAATAGGCCACTTTAACCATGGCTAAAACGCGGTTATCGATAAGATACCTGGACAGTGAAATGGAACTCATGGTGAACAGTCCCCAAATAGTCAGCAACTTCTCTTGCAGCCTTCAAATCCGGTGAACCCTGCTCAATAAATGAAGATTTATTCAGTACTAGTAAGTCATATTGTTTGCTTATTTTTTTTTTTTTAAAAAAAAAGGACTCTTGAAATTCGACAATTTACCAGTAGTCCAACACAGAAGGAATGAAGTTGTGTTCCCCATTGTTTTGCAGCCTTGGTGCCAGCCAAGTGTCTAGCCGTGATCGAGGCGACTAACGAAGAATCTAAGCCACCAGAGAGCAGGACACCGAAAGGTACATCGGTCATCAACCTCTTGATCACCGCCTGCATATGTCACACGCAACACACATGAATTTTAACATTAAAAAAAAAAAAAAACTGCAAATAGAATTTTGCAGGATCTTACATCCTCAAAAGCCTTTCTAAGAGCAAGTTGATCATATGGGACCGATGGAATGGCCTCAGAGAACCAAGGAGGGTTGTACCACCGCCTCAATCCACCTTGTTTGCTCGAGTACAAGTGACCCGGTGGAAAGACCTCGAAATGTTCACAGTCATCGTTTAAGCCCTTCAGCTCAGACGATATCCAAATCGACCCTAAATTAAAAATCAAAGCACGCTTGTTAATTCGAAACTTCACACGGCAAAAACACAGCCAAGCCGAGAGAAACATGTATCCTACCATCAAGTCCCCAGCCAATATACAGGGGAGTAACTCCAATAGCATCCCGAGCAGCGATGAAGGTGTTGTCGCGGGTGTCCAGCAGAACAAAAGCGAATATGCCATCAAGCATGTCCACAAAGTCTTCCCCGAATTCCTCGTACTTGACAGACATAAATTGAACATGATTTAGTAGTCTACATAGCGCAATCTAATTGTCATTTATGTATGAAAATATTTTAAACACACAGATTTGCTCACCAAATGTGCAATAACATCACAGTCACTGCCGGTCTTGAACGTGTGGTTCGGGAGACGCTTCCTGAGATCTTCATGGTTGTAGATCTCTCCGTTCACCTGTTTTTTTTCAGCACACATGTATTTTAGTCAAATTTCATTCAAATCCATCTCTTGACTAAGCAAATCTTGTATCATTTCTTACATCAAACCAAATTTATCGTGCTACCAAATAAATATACATTAATTCATTAAATACAAATTACGCGTTACGGTCAAAAAGATTAGAAAGAAAAATTAGAATCATAGTGTGGTAATAAAATAAAATATGAAAGTGAAAAAAAAAAAAAAAAAAAAAAAAAAAAAGTTACCGTGACGGCGACGGTGTTGTCTTCATTGAAGAGAGGCTGGTCACCAGAAGCAGGGTCAATAATGGCAAGCCTTTGGTGAGCCAAATAGCAGTCACCGTGCTGGTAGAGACCACTCCAGTCTGGACCACGGTGCTTCAATCTGCAACCGTACAGTACAACAACAAAAACAACAGTGACATTTTAGTTACTTCCCATTAAACTTTAAAAACAAATTTCTAATTACTTCTAAACCACACTTTCTTTAGCGTGGACCCCACGTCCCACTTGATACATCTTAATCAAGATAAACAAAGAGTCCCCCACTGTCCTACTATTTTCATTCCCATCAATGATGACGTACAAGTACTGTACTTAGTTATGATTATGAAAATGAATGATTAGAAACAAACAGACTAATTTCTTGTCCCACTGAAAGTGTTTTCTTCTCGCCAAGAAAAGCGGCTTTTAGGGCCGGGATAATGAAAGATGCTTGAGAACATCTTTGATGTTATAACATCACGTATCCACCGTTAATTAAGAGCGAGTCTCATATTAAAGAATCCATTATGTGTTGACATTTAAAATTAGACATCACCGTTGCTCTATAACATTAGTCACCATGAGCAGATTTTGATTAAAATTGTCACATAAAATTCGTGAAAAATAAAATAAATAAAGAAGAAGAAGGAAACTCATTTGAAAATAAGGAGCAAAGAAAAGGGTAAAAAAGAAAAGAATGAGGAATTTGCCTGCGGGAGAGCTCGAGGACGCGGACTCTTTTGGCCTGAGAGTCATCGGAGCAACCAAGAACAGCAAGAATTCCACACATGATTTTTCTTTTCTTTAGGTTCAGAACAAAAATTAAGCAAGTTTTGATAATAACTAACAAGAAGAACTGAAAATTCGTTAAAAATGGAAGGCAAAAAAAAAAAAAAGAAAAAGAAAAAAACAGAACCGTTAACACAAGAGAGAGAGAAGCTAAAACTCGTGTGTATATTGAAGAAGTAATGAAAAACACCGGGTCTCAGGCCACGTTTTTATAATGCTAAAGAGCAAAGACCCTGAGGCTATACGACGCCGTTTGCAGATCATCATCCATATATTTTCCATTTTTCTATTTGGGTCTTTTTCAGCTGACGTAAACATCTATCACCGCTGACTGGCTGAACCCGTTATGTGCCGGGCCCACCGCCTTTAACGTCTCTTCTCTCGCCACGTGTCGTCAAGTGATACGTTGAGATTATGTTGCTGCTTCTTTTTTTTTTTTTTTCCTTATTTGTTTGTTTTGTTTTCTTCTCCTGGTCTCCAATTTTCACGGTGACGTTTTTCCATTTTACCATAATTGATATCATTCGTGTCGCTGAGTCAGCTTTTGCCATTTTTATTCTCACAAAAAAAAATATGGTCAAAAAAATCGAAATCAATTTACTAGCCCCTTTTTTTCAACATAACACGTGTCCTTCCAAGGATACTGGGCCCCAGTAGTTTGCTGACGTGTCTGAAAACGGTGACTTTTGAGGATGAGCTACCGGGGCTTCAGGTTTTTAAACGAGTAGGGAAGATGTGCTTAAGCAAATTCTTTGAAAATAATTAGATTTCTAGATAGAGTTTGAAAAAAAAATAATAATAATAATAATACCTTTATGACTATTATTAGTACATACATCCTAATCCTATCTTAGAAAGTCCAAGTAAATAGGAGACATTAACGGTAGGATAAAAAAATTCTATCCATACGACTTCATTTTTTGACCATGAAATGATCTATATTAAAATTGGATCACTTTTTCATATTTTTGTATTTTAATATGAGTTTAATTAAATTAAACAACTCTACTGTGAAAACACCCCTGACAGTAAATATAGCTGCCAAAACAAAACAAAACAAAAGTAAAACGTAAAAAGTAAAAAGTAAAAAGTTAAGTTGGTGGAAAGATAAGAACAGTGTGACTGATATGACATGAGATAATGTTTCTCCAACTACTACAATGACTGAATTACGAGTAATGGAAATTTACGAAAGAGAAAGAGTCATTTCGGAGCTAGCATACTAAAATATAAATTATATAAAGAAAATGATAAATTACTTATTAATTCTTAAACTTCTAATATTTTACAGTTTTGATCCTGAATTTTTTTTAAAACTAAAATAGCTATAAATTTTTAAAATGATGCTATAAAAGTCATTTTAGTTATTTTTTTAAACGAAATATGTTAATAATTGGATCAAAAAATGATGTTAACTTTATATTCTATCAAAAAATTAACAAAAAATATTATTGTAATAATGTTTTTAATAATTTATGATCATTTCAGTTATGAAAGAGAATGTCCCTAAATTATTAAAATATGCAGTAGTCATTTTTGTTAATTTTTAAATGAAATCTGTTAGTAATTTAGTCAAAAAAATAATATTAGTTAATAGATTCCATTCAAAAATAATATAAATGATTATTATAGTAACATTTTAAAATTTTAAAAAAATTTAATTAAGAAAAAAATTAACAGATCAAAATTACATAAAATTAAAAATTTAAGTACTAATCTAATAATTTACTCAAAAAGAAAAGAAAAAAAAAAGGGAGAAAAAAAAAACAACTTTATGGTGACAAGAAAGAGAGAAAAAAAATGTTGGAGTAACAGTGTGACATCATGATTAATGAAGCAAATTATTGGGGCACAAAGAGCTCATGTACTATTGCTGAAAAACAGTCTTTGTACATTGGTCTGAGAAAAGTCATCTTTTTTTTTTTTTTTTTTTTTTTTTTGCCCCTCAAATGATACGTGTCGCCACGTCTCATGAAATTAAAAACGAAAAATAAATATCTTGTGTTGAATTAAAATAAATAAACAACTTCTAACGGCAAAACGAGGCATTCTTTTTTATTATTATTTTTATCTGGGGCAGATGAATTCTAACCTAAGGCCTTACATTATTATTATTTCTATTTATGAAGCTCAAAAAGTGAAGTAAATATTTGCATATTATTTTTATAGTTGCATTTCCTTTTAAAATGTTCCCCTCTATATATATGCATGATTAGTAAGGGCATAATGACATAAATTTAATATGCCTTTCAACGCATAATCTAAATCTTAAAATTATAATATAATTTTTATCTTTTTTTTCAGTTTTATTATTTATATAATTTTGTAATTCAAATTTTAAAAGTTCATAATTTTGCATTGATAAATTCAAATGATATGATTTTTTTTTAAATTGTATATATATTTCGAGACGAACGAAACAAACTCTATATTGATTTTTTTCTGAACACATTTCAAGTTTTTACACTTTTTAACTCCAGTAATTCAAATGCTAAACACACAATCAATCTAAATCAAAATTCTACAATCAAAACCTTAACACTAAACACATGCTTAGAATCCATTGCACTAATATGACACACAAAAATTAACACTAGACTAATGTGACATAAAATTAAATTAAAATTAACTAAAATTTATGTCATGTTGATAAAGAGTGAAGAATTTACGTCATGTTGGTTAATAGATTAAAAAAAATGATTAATTAGGTAATTTTATCAGAGTAATTAGAAGAATAAGAAAACCTAATTATTAAAGGCACATATATATATAAGTTCGTTATATGCAAATTGTTTAGTTATATCACTTTAGTTAGTTAACTCTTTGAGAATGAATAGTAACAAGCCATATACTAGTCCCAATTAATCAAAATCTGGTTAGGAAATGAAAAATCATCATCATTCAATCAGATTATTAGCAAAGGGCAGGCCTTAGCAGGTTCCGGTCTAATTCACAGACGAAGAGAATGACTTTAAAAAAACGAAATACAAACTTTGAACTACTATTGCGTGTGTGTGTGTGTATTTTTTTATTTTTTTTTTCCCTCTAGTTTGTCCTGTTCTGAAGTTGATTTATCTTTGTATTTCCGTGTACTTTTGATCCCCTTCTCATACTTATCCAAATGAATAGGTCTTTATCTTTGGCTCTCTTTTTCTCAAAGTAAACACATACATATATATATATATATGTAAATATATATTACTTGTAATATTAATGCTTCTAGAATTGTTCTCCAAGAAAAAAAAAAAAAAAAGCTTTTAAAATTAACTTCGTTAGACAAAAAACAACATGTGATCTTCTTGTATGTATTTATACATGAATTGTGAAGTAATTACTTTTTCCTATCTTATTACTTTCTTTCATTTCTTTTCTTTTTTTAACTAAAAAAACGTTTTATCAATGGATATTCAGTCAATTTTACAAGCTTCTTATTTAATTATGATTTTTTGGCAAATATTTAATAACGATTTTGATCGAATTAATTGTTCAAAACGTGCATCACTATTTTTCTCTCATTAAAAAAAAAAACTAAAAAAAAAAAAGAAGAAGAAGAAGAAGAAATCAAACCATTTCCTAACTTTACACGGCCGGGAATGCTTTATCGTACGAAATCTTTTTTTTTTTTTTTGTATTTATTTTTAAATTTTTATGGGGCAAACTAAGGTAGGGTGATAAGAAATTGGTATTCTAAAAACGGAATATGCTGACCAGGAAAATTATAAGATAATTATGCGTAATTCACTTTCTGGGTTTTGGCGGCCTTTAGAGGGCATCGAAAAGAACTAATATTCTTGGTCACAAACGGCTTCGATTCTGTGATTCTGGTTTTCTGACTTTTGGCCGCTCCGTTGGCTCTTGTATTTTATGTGTGTTAATTTCTGTTTTAATTTTTGTGTGTTTGCTTACGATATTATCTCTCTCTCTCTCTCTCTCTCTCTGATTACTTGTCAGCTTTTGTCTGATTGAGATATTTATGATTCAACGAAAAGAAATTGAAAAGAAACGACACAGATTGATTATGACTCTCTCTAAATTTTCCCCTCTCTCTCTCTCTCTCTCTCTCTCTCTTTATATATATATATATATATATACATATATCTATTATATATTTTCTTGCCTTTCTAAATTTCTCCATTTGAATTATTTCAGTACGTACGGCCCTAATAAAACGACCCATTTACACAGGGAATAGCAAGAGTAAGCTACGTACATTGCTTCTACGATCTATATTTGCCGTGGAGTCTATTAATCTCTTTTGTCCACTCATAAAAATAAACTATTTACATTCAGATATGGAATCTAATTATTATCTTGATTTAGAGTCATTACACAGATGAACTTTTGAAGATTTCACACGTAGTCGGTACACAGAGTCAGTAATTTCGATTGCACTAGTCTTTTTAATATTAAGGGGTGTCGATTTAGGATTATTAATAGAGAATTTAGAGAAAATTAATATTGATAGACTGAGATATATAGTTGCGTGATTTTATCTTATAAGTTGTGGTAAATCATTATAAATCTTGCATGTTCTTATTTATTTGTTTGTTGATTTGTGATTTTATTGAGCTTAATAATATAAAATTAAGACATCTAATTAAATTCTTAACAATTTAAACTGTTAGAATGTTTTCTTAATCCTATAAGCAAAATTTTCCTTTTTCAATTTTATCATGGGTTTGCATCACGCTCGCGACTTTTTTCGAAGAATGAAATCATTTATTTTAATCATATATTGAATAAGATGTGATTGTAATAATATATCATAGTTTTTACTTTATATGTTTTTTGATTGCATATATTGGTAAGTAAACTTTAATTACAAGAAATATACACGTGGAGAATGTTAGTTTGTTGGCCGATGATTAGAATATTCTAACCATGCATATACATGATGATTTTCTTAGGTAATATACTTGCAATTATAAGTTATATTTTGCAAATTGCAAATTATGATTCTTCGGGATTAGGAAACTAGATTTCTAAATCTATTTCTGATGACGACAGATAATATAATTATTGTTTTCACTTTTCAAAAATTAATAATTAGTGACAATGCATCATCTAATTTATCGCTATTATTGTGATCATTAGCAGGTTATTATTTTTTAATGTCATCTGCGTTATTATAATACTCGTGGTGTTATAATGGAAAAAGCATCAAGCATGACGATAAGGATAACATCATGACTAATATTTTAATGACCAAATTGCATATGTACGTGTATATATATATATATATATATATATATAGATCCTAATAATGGAGTTTTTTTATCTTTTTTTTTTTTAAACACTTTTGGATTGAAAGGTAAAGGATCAGCTAGTGATATGCTGATTGCCAGCCTAACCCCCAACATCAACAGCAGTGATGGGATGGGTACCCCACTTAAGACCAAGTCTACTTGTCCCTCAATTTCGTTTTTCTTATATATAATAATTGTTTCTCAGTGGTAATTTATGTTCTATTACAAATTAAGGATACAAAAAAAAAAAAAAAAATTTACTAATCCAACGACAAAGTAGGGCAGAAAATTAAACACATAAACATAATATTGAACGTTTACTAATCTTTAAAGAGATATACCTATATTTATGTATATATCCTTACCAAAACTGGAAATGGTCGACTTCATTATTTTTTCATCTAGACGATTTGTTTCACCTAACGACATTTATATAGCATATGATCACTTCAATCAATGCCACATAACGTCATTTATTTATTTATTTATTTTATAAGTATATCTTATCGAAAATATACACGACCAATTTATAAGTATGTATTAGAATGATAAGTAAAGGTTAAAAAACATAAAATATATTTATGATATTAGATCAGGGGTGTGTGTGCCTTTTGAATAATCGAAAGAGCGGCTTCTGTTTTATTCAGTAAGTGGACCAAATTTATTTATGATATCTCTTCTAGATGACATGTATATAGGCTATAGTTTTTTTGATTGACAATATTTTATTGATCAGAAACAAATGTGTGAGTAATTACAAAAGCTACATTAATTAATATATAGTTAACGAAATTGGTTAACAAAATGATAGATCCAGCAATAATACATTAGAATCATGCATTTAATAATCCAATTTCTTCATCTCTCTCAAGATTGCAAGAAAAAAAATACTAGGGATACCAATTTTAATCTTAACTTTTGGGTATCAATTTATGTGACATATGAGTTATCATTTTTTTAATTAATAAGTGTTTAAAGTATCGTCGTATTAATTGATTATATTTATTAATGATAATATGACACATAAATTGATATTTAAAAAATTAATATTGAAATTAATGTTCCTAATATTACTCTTGTAAGAATATTCGGTTCGATCTAAAACTTACTTTACAATGACTTTTTTTTTTTTTTTTTTTGAAGGAAATTGTACGAGTTTACATCTTCTCGCACTTAGTCAGCTCATCCGTTTGAACTATAAAAACATAAATTAATTCAAATTTTATGACACGAGTTAACATATTATTGGCAGTACAGCCTGTGAGTTTGAATATAAAAATTCATAGAATCTCATTTTACTATGCCCGTTCATCCTTCGATATGCCAAATTAAAAGTAAAATTATCGCTTGAAAAAAGTAAAACAACAAAACAAATTAGTAGGAAATAAAAAGAACAAATTTAGATGTTTGATTGGAGAACATGATATTAAAGAGCACTGCATCATTTTCAATGTCATCTGATTGGTATAGGACTTATCCAGTTTCTGGGTAGTAGACAAAAAGAGATAACATTAAGGATATATACTTCGAACAGCTTGTCATGCCTATCTTCTTCAATTAATTTTGTCAGGTGCGCATGGACATTATTCATACCTTTATTTTTAGTTTTACAAAAAATAAAAAATAAAAAATAGTGTCGTCTCGATTCCGTTTTCATCATCTATATATATATATATATATATAGAGAGAGAGAGAGAGAGAGAGAGAGATTGTTGATGATTCAAATCTGTAGTTAGGTTTAGTTCACGAGAGAACAATAAATGTCAGTAATACCAAAAAGAACACAATACGACCTTCCACGTGTTTACGTGTTATATGCATGTGCTATTTCTTGATGCTTATCCTTGATGTTCAAAAACATTAAGGGGGTGTTTGGTGTGTAAGTTTGAGTTAAGATTTGTAAGTTTAAATAGTAAATTTTTTTGAATTTTTTTGAATTTTCAGAAAAGACAAACAACTTTTTGGGGGAAAAGACAAAAAACATAATGAAAAAAGTACAGTTTAGTTTAAACTAAACTTTTTGCCAAACAAGGCCTAAAGTATTTGAATTCAATTTTCAAACCCATAATGTCTGCCTCGTTTTTTAAAAATCATGTCACCAAAGTTAGAATGTATACATATTCAAAATTTGGCATATAAATTAATTTGGAACACTACCTATTATAGCGTTATTCTTAAGTTTTGGAATTATTATAGGTAAGATAATTCAGGCAGAGCATATCACGTGATTATAAAACTTTTATAAAGTTAATGGATTTGAATGAATTGATCAATTGAAGAGAGGGAATTCAAAAAGAGGGAGATTAAAGTTTAAATCCTGTTTACCTGTAATTTAATCTTGAAATATACCCTCATTATGTAAATTATTTTTTGTTTGTGATTGCGGGTTTGGTGAAACGATACTCACATCGAAGTTAAGGTATTAAGTTTGAATCTTCGTTCAAAGTCGAAAGCAATATTAATTCCTTTTTCTTTTCTATTTTCATGTTCCAAATTATGACACATATTGAAAAAGTTGCTCGCAGGCTCCCAGGAAAGACTGCATTTCTAGGTCAACATTTGTAGGGCATTCATTTGTTTCACGTTAATATTGTTGTACTTCATGATACAAACACGTTTTAATCCTTTATTATTGAAAGTCAGATCTGCATATAATGGCTTATAAGTACTAATGGATTCTTTTTCAGTCGATAATTACCTGAAAATCAAATTTAGTATGGTTTACTTATAGGTTCACTAAATTTCTCCTCCCGAAAGCCCTTTACGATTGAATTGTCAATGGGTTTACATGTTGTACTTTCCTTGTGTACAAAAAAAAATCATGTTCAGTTTCAATATCCATATTACTAATAAAATAAAAATAAGACTGATGTTCGTTTCACGAGGAGATTTATATAAGGATCCGTTTGGGGTTCTATCAAGAGATGTTATTTTACCATCTGGATTTCAAATTTCCGACTATACATCAAACTTTCTCTCTTTTTTATTTTCAAAAAACTCAAACTATAAAAGTCCATAACTTTCTCATTTCAAATCGAAATAAGATAAGTTTTATGTCTGGATTTCAAATTTCCGACTATACATCAAACTTTCTCTCTTTTTTATTTTCAAAAAACTCAAACTATAAAAGTCCATAACTTTCTCATTTCAAATCGAAATAAGATAAGTTTTATGTCCGTAACTTTGTAACAATGAGACGAAGAAAATAAGAACTATTTTGCATATTTTTTTTCTGAACAAATTTCAATTTTTTGTTCTATTTTCTTTATTATATAAATTTTTCAAAAGTTTTCCCTTTAAATACACATTTTCAACCCAATCTTCAAAACACTATCTTCAGATGTCCCGCAAATGAGTCCTTAAGTAAAAAATAATGCTTAAAGAATCTCTAACAAATGTTTTTGAGCACTTAATAATTCCCTTGATAACTTAATAAACACATATACAAATGAGGATGTGTGAATCAAAACACTGCAACTGACAAGGACGTACGCACTAAAGTCTAAGGAGAGTCTATATATGTTATCTTGAATTTTCTCTTTTATTGACATGTCTCTCTAATTGTGATATATTATAAAATCTAAATTTAAGAGTTTAATCACATGCAAAATGTTAAATAATAAAAAAATTAAATAAATTGATGAGAGTTGTCAAAATACTATTGAGAAAATATTCATTAAGACAAGAAAATGAGACAATAGATCTAAACTCAATCTAAAGGAGCTTAAGCCCCTCTTAATTTTTTTTCTTTTTATTTATCTATGTGTATGTATGTATATATATATATATATATATGAATCTATATATAAAAATATTGCATAAAACCCCTAACTCTGATCCATATTTCTCAAAAATTTTCCATGTAATTATTAATCCTTCCTAACAATTTTCCTGACTTCGTACTAGCCACCGATTTCAAAGTTGTTTTGTTTATGCCTTTGTATTGCAGTTGTTTGTTTGTTAGTAAGGTATCTCTCTTTCTTTTTAAAAAAATAAAGAAAAAGATCAAGTGCACTACTTCCTATAAGCCTTGGACAAAAATAAACTTATGATGATCAAATTGCTTTACTTCTTGTTATCAAAATGATATTCTAAAGCCTAGATGCATATATAACTTCATTGTTTATCACATAATTTTTATTCAGGATTTAAACTTGCCTTGCAAAGCATTTCTGAAATAAATTTCCATTTTCCAGTCTTGAAGAGCCACTGAAAATGAAATGAAATTATATATATATATATATATATATATATATATAGTCACGATTGACAACATTTTCTTGAAAATGCTCCCACTTTTTTTTTTTTTTTTTCTATTTTTTCTTGCTCGATTGATTAAACTTAATATAAAAATAGCAAAATTTAGGTATTGTACATTATTTGATTAAACCAGTTATTATTACATCGAGGAATTCAATCAAGATCCTTTTCAAAATTCAAACAAAAAATTTGCCGTCCCATTGGACGAACTAATTAATGTCGATAACACCAAGACTTCCAATAACTAGGACTAGGTAATAATCCAAGTACTCCTAAATTAATTGATAACCAACTTGACATTTAATAAATGGAAAACAACACAACTGAAAATTACACCCACTAAGCAATCTTTTAGAGTTTATTGGTCAATCAGTTCGTCACATTACATGAAGAGATGCGATATTATTTTGATAAAATAAAATCCCCTTATCCCTCAACATTATATATGTGGCGTAAGGAAATGTGCTATTGTAGTTGACAAAAATTGTTCATTTTTATAATTTCTTTCTTGTGGGAAACCAACTGAAAACGAAAACCCTGATTATTTTTTTTATTTTTTTTTTAACAAAAACAAAAATAAAGATTTTTATCATTGGTTTGCTCGCCAAAATTGACTGTAGCCTTTTAAAAGTTATTTAATTTTCTAATCTTGTTTTGTTTTGTGGGTAAACTCCAAATAAGATGACTCAGCACTGTAACATTATTGGAGCCCTAGGCCAGGACCACAAAACCCAATAACGATTTCCCATGCCTCAATGGGCCCCACCGCCACGTGTGCCCCGCGGCGACTTGGTTTCGTTGCGTGTTTCAAACAGAAAAAATAAGCAGCGACCCGAGGCCGCATCAACTGCCACGTATTTTTTTAAAACAAATACAAATATTTTTTTAATTTAAAAAATAGTTTTTTATCCTTTCGAAAATGACGTAAAGAGATTCGTATCGTGTTTTTGGGGGTAATGGAAGAATCCCTAATTGGCCAAAGCACTTCACTTTCTTATCCTTTGTGTTATTATTATTATTATTTTTTTGCATAAACTAATTATACAGCAAATGGGTTTTCTTGTCATTGGCCTTTTTTTTTGCTCATTTCCAAAGTGGTTTCCTTTTAAATTATTGTAGTTAATTAATGAGTTGGAAGTGACCCTTTTGCGTTGTGGATAAGAAGGAAGAGGTGGACTTTCAAAAAAAAAAAAAAAAAAAAAGGAAGTGATGGTGAGTTTTTAGTCATGAGAATTTTTTTTCCAAGGCATTATTTTTGTGTGACGAAGAACTCTTGGAAGTTTTCATATTGATTTATCGTCGTTCATTATCGTCGTTCAAGAAAAGCGGTGGATCGGTGGCCCGTGTGGAAAGGGTGACAAAAATGTTGAGACACTAATCATCGCATATTTTAAGTCAAGTAAATATAATAAGGTTCACCAAACGATAATTTATATATTTTACTATAGAATAATACAAATACACACAGACACATATATATATATATATATTTGTGTGTACGTGATAAGTGTGTATTTTTAATTTATGTAATTGCCTCGGCTACGTTTTTTAAAGTAGTACAAAAAATATCGCCTTAGTTATGTGGCATACACGAGGAGTTGATAGTAGACAAGAAAGAAAGTCGTTGTTCGTTGCAAACAACGAGAACGACGTACTTGTTGCCGTCGTAAGCATATTTATTTGTTTAAAGGCCAGTTGCAATTTGGACTCCGTATTAAAGACCAAAAATGTATTTCGTGGGGTGACAACATCATCGAAAATAATACCTCCTCTAAAATCTCAAATCTGTGGGCAAAATATATATATATATATATATATATTAAAACAATGCATATATTTTACAATTTTGTTTTCTAATTTTCTTAAACCACACAAAAAGAAAATACCAAAAAAATAATAATAAATAAAATGTGGTTGTGTTATACTATTATAACTTGAGGATGTTGGGATTATCTACAAGCCATACATATGAGCGTGCGCATCTCATATAACCTGAATATCGTATTTCAAAAGATATAATCTCTCGTCGTGGTGGTGAGAATGTTTTAGGAGCTTTCACTTATATATCTCGTTCAGAATCATATCACGTTTTTGGTATAGATTATGTATTAGTTCACTATTTAGATTTTGGGTTATAGCTGTCGAAGTCTAGGGACGTTAGAAATAACATCTTAAAAGCCTTTATTTATATTTGTTCAAAAGTTTAATGCTTCGTGGATCACGCATTAAACTCCAATATAATATAATATTCAGTCAGTTTTTCCACGTATTTATTTAAACACACATTCATTTGAAATATACCTATTCATTTTACTTTTCTATCTATTTTTATCAATTGTATCACATATTCTTTCTGATACTCATTAGAATGATTATTAAAATATAAATAATCTAAACACATTTTACATTTAAATATAATGATTAAAAATTACATCCAAATGCATATTGGAATACATCTATTATATGTTGTAATATAATACTGAATGAATGTATGATCCAAACAAATCATAAATCATGTTAAATAGAGAGTCCGTTTCTTGATATAAAACTATGTGCTAATTGACCTTTTGAATTTTGAGTCATCGTTGATTAGGGCTTACAGTTAAGGTTATTTTCATTAACCTATAACTCCTCAACTAATACTGGATTTGAGATACGAAGATAGCACCCATGTAATATAGAAAAGAAAAAAAAAAAAAAAAAAAGAGAGAGAGAGAGAGAAAACAAATATTTCTGTTAATTAAGAATTCCAATGTTTTACTATTTTATGTATTGTATTTGTTTTGTAGTCAGTCTAACCAATTAATATATGATTGAATCTTGACTAAGAAACGTGTTAATCCGGGAAAGCTAAAAAGAAAGAAAGAAAGAAAGAAGAAAGAAAGAAAGAAAGAAAAAAAGGTCACCCTAAAAATCTTTCCTAAGTAACTAACCAAATATCCTTAAAATCAATTTTTGGACTTTGACAAGAACCGCTTTAAGTCGACCAATGCCATACAGCCCGAGTGCTTTACTTGCCAAGTTTGTTAATTGACGGAGCTTATGAGAAATTGATTTTGACTAATTAATTGATCCAAAAGTTACGTTTAGAAGTGTTTAAATAATATGTCAGAAGAGATTACCTTCAAAACAAAAATATAACTTATGAAAAAAAGGCTCTTCTCGATAGATTTTAAAACTTGCATAAGAGTTTAAGTTAGACATTATAAATTTTATTTTAATATTTTTGGTTTTTATTAGACAACTTTAAATTTATTTTGACTTTATAAGCTCTTTTAAAATATGATTTTCAAACACTTATTAAAAATTCAAAATTTTTTTTTATTTTATTTTTTTTCCCTTCAACGGATTAGAGTAATAATTAAAAAAAAACTCTATTAAACGAGTATTTAGTAATATGTTAATCCTGAAAAGCGGGCCCATTTGACAAAGCTGACAGACATGCTCTTAAATGGGCCTAAAGGGCCTATCGTGGAGTTAACAGACCCACGGGCTTAAGTCTTCAAGTTTCCCTTCCTCCTATTATTATTGGTGATAGAAGAGACCTCCTAGGGTAAACAAAAATAATAATTTATCCTTATTTTATTATGCGACAATTTTACTTTGCAAAAATAAGAATAAAAATAATAAAAGAAATGATTATTGTATCACATTATAAGTAGGATTTTTCTTTTCAACTAGACATTACCACGTCTGGAATTTCATTGTCAGAGACAGCATGGTGAGTGAAATTCAAGACTACTATTATTTGTACAAGTACCTTGTCAAATGAAGTTTCATGAACCTTTTTGTATTTGTATATAGTCTACATTTTTCCCGAATTAGCGTTAGGCTGTAGACAAAAATACAAGCCCCATCATATTTTTGCATATTAAAGATAAAAACGCGATGACGAATGAAAGGAGATTTTTCGCGCAAGTTTATTTGCTTAATGAAAAACTCTGTAATGAAATACGAAAAAAAAAAAAAAAGAAGAAACATCCTACTAATATAGCCAAACTTTAAATCTTACTGTCATGTTACTATATCTAAAATATACCAATTTGACAAAACTAGATAAAAACAAGACAATTTAGGATTTAACTATCTTTCATTTATGCCTTAACATTCTCATTGTTTATAATAAGTGAAAAATCTCCCATTTGATTTTACCTATAAAAAAGAAAAAGAAAAAAAATCCTGTTAATTGAGAAATTGTAGCAAATAGTATTTTTATAAAAAAAATAATTGAAGTTAGTAACTATTTAAAAAAATTTTGAAGTAAGCAGTAAATTTACTACTATAACTTTAATAGGTAAACAATATATTTATAAGAATAAATAAATGATTTACATGATAAATTTATTATTCATTACTATGTATTTTAAATATTTTTCACATCGGCTATTTACTTAAATTATTTTCGTACAATACTTTTTAGGTCAAAATTATTTATTTGTCCCTAAATTCATTTGGGTTCTCAATGAGAAGCCGAGCCTAATTGCCGACATTTCAAGCCTTCATCGAGCTAGCCTACAGAGCCAAGGCCCAAAATTGAGATACTGAACAAGCCCATAAGTGATCCATGATCTTATAGCAAGACGAAAATCCATCCGCTAAATCGTGCAACTCGGGCTTTACGGAGAACCGTTGGATCACTCATTCCCACCTTTCTTCTTCTCTATAAAAAAAGAAAACAACACACCCTAGCTTCAGCCGCCATTGGTTCCGTCCATCTCCACTTCCTTCCTCTGCTTCTGCAATTAGGGTTCATTTTCAGCTTTCCCAATCTGTTTTTCTTTAAAGTTGCGATTTTTTTTTGTGTGTGTTTTGTTAGATCTTTAATTGTTATTATTATTATTATTATTATTTTTTGGCTTCACTATCTGGTCGGTGCGGACGATTCTCATCCAAATTCCCATCCGACTCGTTCCCTTGAAGCAATATCAATAGGTGTTGCTTGCTTTTTCTCCATTTTTTTTCTCTCTTTTTCCACCAAGAGAAAAAAACACTAGAGCGAGCAGCTATATATATATATATACATATATGATATAAAAAATATAAATTTGGTTATTTAATTTTGGAGTGACTGTGATGAGTCTCTACAGACCTGTAATGATTTGCGGAAATGATCGCAGATGTTTATGAACATCTAAGGGACTGAGTTTCTCCAAATTTTTTTTTTATATATATAATATTTTTTGCATTTTGATTTTAAGAGTTAGTTTTGGCTTCATGTTTTAAACTAATCGACATACACTGATTTAATTAAAGGTTTGTTTGTTGTTTAAGTGAAGCCAGAGAAAAAAAACGTTCCTCTCGCTATCCAGTGCCTGCTTTTTTTGTGTTGCATTTGGACGTTGGGGAACTACATTTGTTTGAACAGATTTTTTTTTTTTTTTTTTTTTTGAAAAAGTTTGAACAGATTTTTAGTTGCCCATTATCTTTCTTTTTTTTTAATATTTATATTAGTAATATTATCTCTGTTTAGATCAATTTTTATTTAGAAATTTCATATTGGAAAGCAATTATGTCTTAGTTTTTGACCAAATAATATATTGAGATTGATTTGTAAACATAGACATAAGAAAATAAAGATTTCATATGCCATTTTCCCAAATTCTCATTTCATGATTTCGTACCTGTCTTGAAGTGAAGTTCAGCCCAAAAAAAAAAAGCATAACCTCTGAAAGTTGAGGACCTCGACTGAGACAGCAAACCCAAGAAAGAACAGAATGTTGAAGCCAATAGGTACAGCCGCTGAAGCTCCAATCATCCCGGTACCAAAGCCAAGATGAACCTTCAAGTGCTCTTTCACAGAGCCTTCAAACCTCCTACAATCTTGGCTTCTACGTCACTAAGTGCCAAATCCACCATCCAGGGATGATCTGGAATAACAGCCACATAACCACAAAAGAAAGTGAGGAAGTGTGAAGCTATTCTGATAAAATTAAGAACTTATTTACCAATAAATATGGAGATTTAGTCCTCAAGAAAAGGAAACTTTTTTTTTTTTTGTTTTTGGGTTGGCATGCAATGGGAAAGAGAGAGTTCACTTACCGGTCGTGGGACAGAGAAACCTGAGAGGAGATTGCAAAAGGAGTAGACTGCAGAAGAGATGACAGTTGCCAACTGCAGCGAAGGAGTGAGGCCAACAACCATCATGCCAAAAAAGGTGAAAGTACATGAAAGTGAGGAACATGAACATGATGTAGAGTGTGAATTTCCCTGCAACACAGAAGAAACGTTTGATGGATTTGCCAGTAGCTCCACTACTCTGCTTAACCGCTTTCTTTGCTCTGTTGATAACCTTGGAACATCCAGACAAACCAACCAAAGCACGCCTTGGAGGAGGATTGACCTCCACTAATCTCATCACTTCTTCAACAAACTCCGGTACTGCAAAGCTGGTAAGAGTGTCAAGAACGAAGTGTAATGGGCTTAAAATAAGTAGTCTAGGCCAAGTCGGGCCAGACCAGGCCAAGTTGTGACAGACCATGCCAGAGCCCGCACAGCTTGCCTATGCTCGGGCGTTCTGAGGTTTCCTTAGTCCTCAACCTGCCCATGAAAGTAAAAAAAAAAAAAAAACTGACCCGCTCCTATCCGAAACCGCTAACCCACCCGCATATTCACCCGTAAAGTATACTAGTACGCCTTGTATGCCAGAAGTCTAGTAGGCTACAGAACGTTTTGCTATTGAGTTTAATGAACTTGGGCTGAAGCCCAACCGCCGATAAATTCAAGCCCGAAGACCACGTTGATAAATGCAGTATTGATTTGCTAGAAAATGTTAATGACTAAAAAATGACGTCTTTTGTTGTATGGAACTTGTTTTGGATAAGAGTGTGAATAAGAAATGCAAATTGGACTAAAGTTTGAAACAATTTAGCAACGATTTCCGCGTTCTACAATTGGAAAAGTCCCATGGCCATGTGGACTGACAACTGAGGCCAGATGAGATTCAGATTGCATAGACATCATAATAAACAATTGCCGTCCCACCGAGTTATTTATTTAAAAATTGAAAGATCCTACACGGAACGCCCATCAATCGATAATTAATAAATATTTCCCTACAAGGGTGTGTTTGTTACGGAAGAGAGAAAATAAGCCGGAGTGAGTGATATTTCCCATGGGTGAAGTAAATAAAAAATACAAAAGATTTCCCTTTTTTTATTATATTTGGTATGAAATCTTTTTAATAATTTGTCTAATTTAAAAGAGATTAAAATTGAGTTGTTTTAAAATACTAATGACTTGTTTGGTGTACTGATTTAATCCAGTTTGAATTACAATTTTTTGTCTTTGTTTGGCAGTTATTGTTACAACTTTGTAACCCATACTTAAAAGTCCAAAATTTTGTATATGCAAGTTCAAATGAGATAATTTTTTTAAATTATATAGAATTTTGAGACAAAAGAACCAAATTCATATTTTATTTTTTTTAAAACACATTTTAAGTTTTTATATTTTTTTAACTCTAACAATTCAAACGCCTCATCAAATGAATAACTCAATTTTAACCAAAAAAAAAAACTCAATTCCAACATGTGCACCAAATACATGCTAAAAATCTCTCGAATAAGATCCTTTCAGTAATCTCTTTACTTTAGTAAAGATAAAAAAAATTGGTTATTTTATGATTCAAAAAAAAAAAAATTCCATGTCTCTCATAATCCATTTATTCTTTTTTCTATTATCAAACAATTACAAAATGCCAAAATATTGACTTCTCTCTATTTCCTTGCACTTCTCTCCACCCAAACACGTTCTAAGAGACCAATGAATGAATCTGGAATTAAATAGTGGTGACTGAATATATAGGAGTGGATGAATTGATAAGAAAAATAATCTTAAAATCTCATCAATCAAAGGATCAGAAGTTCGAATTTGTAACCAACTCAGACAAGCGTTCATACTTATATGAACTTAAAAAATAGAAAATAACAACGTCGTGATCAGATTTAGCTAAAAAAAAAAATCACAACAAAAGAAAATAAAGAAGTCGCGTTGAAAAAAACATAAATGTATAAAAAACAATAAATAATAAAATAATGAAGGAGCAAGAAGATGGAAACAAGTGTCAAGTTAAGGGGTGACGTGGGAGACCCTAACGGTCACCGATGTCATGGAGTTCACAACGGTAACTTCTGAGAAGCAGCAAAAAAGACGTTGGGGTCCACCAAATGAGTCATGAAGGATGCGATGGGCATTTTTGGCTCTTCTTGTGCGTTTTGTTTGTGTAACGTCTTTCCTTCGTCTTCGCAGTGAAGCAAGTACGCTTAATTTTTGATTTGATTGGATTGCTTGAGAGGTGGGAAGGTCAAAAACACTGCTTCCACACTCTCACATTCCCCCCAGTTACCTTGTATGAGTGTATAACGTGTTTTGACCTCTAGTGTAAATTGATCCATCCACTCCTCTCTGTATTGAATGAGGTAACCTCATCTCTCTTTCTAAAAGTCATTTTTACCCCTCCAATTTTGGGTTTTTAATGTAAAATATATATTTATTGATTACTTAACGTAAAAATGAAACTTGTATTTGATTCCCAGGTTAGAGATGAAAATTTTAAATTAGAATTTGTTAACTTTTTAAAAATTAACAATAAATTTTATTGATTTTTTAGATTAAGATAAAAATACAACTTAATTGAAGTTAAACTTAAATACTAAATAAAACTGAAGTCTTTAAATCGTATTCTTCTGTTCATCATTGTATAAGAAAAATAGTTTCTTCCTTAAACCATCGTTTCAAGTGATTGTAAGTCCTAAAATAAAACAAGACTTGTTAACATAACAACAGAGTTTGATGAGTATTTTGACAATCTACATGACTCATTTCCTTTATCATGATAAAATAAATTCTGAAGGTACACCAAAGCTATAATGGAAAAAAAAAAAAAAAATTTAAAACTCTCTTGTCTAAATACAGGTTTGCTTTCTCTCAAAAGAACAAAAAAAAAAAAGAAGTTGCTTTGTGTTTACGGTGCTCGATTCTAGCAGTATTTTAACTACTAGCATTATTTAAAAATATTCTACAATATTTTCTCCAATAAAAAATTTATTTTTTAAACGTATCATCCAAACCATAGTTTTCATTTTTTTTTTTGGCATCAAAACTGTATCAAGCATTAAAAAAATTTGTATCAAGGGTAAATATGACTTTTTGGGAGTGCCGAAAAAAGTGGTCAAAAATATCCAAAGGAGCGCTCCACAAACACGGAACCCGAAGACCCCACTCCCACACCCGTCCTCGCACCCTTTATATATTCTTGTCTCTCTCTCTTTCTCTTCCTCGTCCCATCATTCAAACGAACATCTCAAAACTGAAACAAAGAAAAGAAAAACAAAACCTAAAAGATTCCGAAAACCAAAATCAAAAGCAGCAGAAACCAAAACCAAAAAAAAAAGAAGAAGAAGAATCAGTATGTCTTGCTCCGTTGCGGTCTCCAATTCACCGGTGTTCTCTTCGTCGTCGTCTCTGTTCCTGAACAAGCCCTCCATTCTCTCCTCTCCCGAAGCCCTAACCCTAACCCTATCCCACCTCAAGCCCTCCCAGCCTTCTTCTTCATCTTCTTCTTCTTCTTCTCCGACTCCGTCGTCGCCTTCTTCTCCGTTCCGGCTCCGGATTCCGAAGCCTCCCACGGGGCTATCAGCTTCCAGTTCGGCGCCGGCGCCGGCGCCTGCTGCGTCGTCGTCGTCGTCGCCGAGTACGGTGTTCAAGAGGAAGAGGCCTGCCAAGCTGGACATTCCGGTAGGGTCGTGGAGCTCCGGGCCGCCTCCAGCGACGCCATCGTCGGCGGCGGCGTGGAGGGAGCTTGTGGAGGTGGAGAGTGAGGCATACTCGGTGTACTGTAAGAGAGGGAGGAGAGAGGCTATGGAGGACCGTTACTCGGCGGCTCTCAATCTTCAAGGTGATCCCAAGCAGGTAATGCTCAGATTCCTCTCTTTTTCCTTTTTGTTGCTGTTTCTTACTGTTATTGGTAATAGAATTGCTCTTTCAAAATTTATGAGATTAGAAATTTCTGTGTGTTTTAGCAGCTTAAATTTTTTTGTAAAAGTAGAAAACTTTTTCTCTAGGTAAATTGTCAAGTAAAGTCGATAATTTTGGCCTTCGTTATAAGTCAAAATTTGCAATTGCAAAGTTAGTTTAATTTTCTAGTTTGTGTAATTGGATTGGAACCCATTTCTAAAATTAAAATGAAATTCACGGATGAAAACACTGAGTTATTGGTACGAATTGAGCTTGGATTATCGAATAATGGTTTAGTTCTTTCTCTGGAGACCTTTTGGCCATCTCATCACATTTAGTTGAATGAATATGGTTAGGGGATTGGAATTCTCAGCCTAATATGCCGTAACTTTTTCTTTGCAGGCTTTTTTTGGTGTATTCGACGGGCACGGAGGTGCAAAAGCTGCGGAGTTTGCAGCAGATAACTTGGAAAAGAGCATATTAGATGAAGTAGTGAGGAGGGATGATGACGAAATCGAGGAGGCAGTTAAGCATGGTTACCTGAACACCGACTTCAATTTCCTTAAAGAGGATTCCCGCGGTGGTTCGTGCTGTGTGACTGCTTTGATCTGGAAGGGCAATCTTGTTGTGTCCAATGTTGGCGATTGCCGTGCTGTCATGAGCAGAGGAGGCGCTGCTGAAGCACTAACCTCTGATCACAGGCCCTCGAGGGAAGACGAGAGGAACAGAATTGAGAACTTGGTAAGGAGCTGAGCTAATTCTTATATTATTTTGTTTTCTTTTTCCATGAAATTTTTATGTAGTACGGAAGGTATTGGGACTGATGTTTACAGTGAATTTCTTTTTCTAGGGTGGCTATGTTGATCTATGCCATGGTGTGTGGAGAATCCAGGGATCTCTGGCTGTCTCGAGAGGGATTGGCGATCGTCACCTTAAACAATGGGTGGTTGCAGAACCAGAGACAAAAGTACTTCAAATCCAACCCGAACACGAGTTCTTAATCTTGGCTTCAGATGGATTGTGGGATAAGGTATGAGATTTTGATCTATTGTCATCTTTCTGACAAGACAAGACAAGAAGATTCATTTCAATGTCTGGGATAAGTTAACTTACTAGATTCATTTCTTTGTTTGGTTTCAGGTCAGTAACCAGGAAGCAGTAGATGCTATTCGACCGTGGTGCGTAGGTGTTGACAAGCCAGAACCATTGTTTGCCTGTAAAAAGCTAGTAGAAGTAGCTGCATCACGAGGCTCTTTCGACGATATCAGTGTAGTGCTAATCCAACTAGGGTCTTACATATGATGTTCTCATTCCTCTTTAAACGAAGAAAAGAACATCAACACATAGAAAAGACGGGATTTCTATCTAGTCTAGAGTTTGCGGTCGACAATGATATTCATCGGAAAAGTACGATGGCGGAGTTTGATGATGAAGATGAGGTGGTAGATACTACTATGTTAGAGTAGACTGATTCATTGTAAATGTTTTAACGTAGTTGCGGCCATTCGTAGCAGTACTAGTTAGGATGAGAGATTGAAACATATTCAAATAATTGGTTGTATTCTTTTATTCTTAAATTCATTCATTCTTTACTATATTTATTATTAAACTTCTGCTCAAGTTGTGCATCTTATTCCAGTTTCTCACAAGTTCATCTTTTCCCTAAAGTAAAAACAGGACAAAAGAAAGAGAGTTTTGGTGATTGAATTTTCCAAATGACGAGATATTAACTCACACGCATATATATTAATAAACATTGCTTAAACCAAATGACAAGTAAATGTATGATCTCTTCCTTGAGAAACCTGAAAATCTTTGTGCATTTTCAAAGTCCCGAAGTGTTCATTTTGATTGACTCTTTTTACTCGCTGAAGCTTCTGCGAAGGAGGAAACCTTTCGTCACTTAATGACAGTTAGGAGACCGGTTTTTGGCCAAAATCGTATGTTGAAGACTTGAGTTATGACTTTAAACCGACCTCTATTCGGAGAAATTTTGGCATTGACTCAGTTTTTGGTCGTTCATGACTTCCTATGACCAAGTCTAACCAGAAGTCGGGAATATCTGCATAGCATTTTCCTTCCATCTTCTCTAACTTCAGCACTACTCGTCGCGAATCGGGAAAATAAGATATGTTTTCCCTTTTCTACCCATTTCTCATGAAGCTGCCAAGTTCATATCTCCTTTCGAAAGTTTCTGAAATTAGGTTGTCATCTCTTTTATGATTCTTTGTTCTTATCCATAGAAAAATTTCTGGATTTATCATCTTTATAGCACGTTTGGAGAATGGATTTGAATCCGTAATTTATAGTTTCTAAACAAAAAGTACAAAAAGTTCAAAGTTTTATAACATAAAACACTTTAAAAAAAAAAGGACTAAATTATGAGTTCAAACCTATATGTCAAATAAGCTCTTAGTGCTTACTGGTTAGTGTAACTCCAATACTACGGGGCATTTGGATGGAAGGTCCAAACTGGATTTTGCAAGTTCATTTTTGTTTTTCTTTTTTTAAAAGTCAACAAAAAATTATAACTAGTTTTTGAAAAATCAATCAACTTTAATTTCAAAATTTCATTCCAAATCTTTATTCCAAACACCTCCTAATTCTATCCGGTTCAATATACAAAAAGTTAAATAAGTTGTCTATATTTAACTGGAGGACAACGGAATTCGAAGCTAAGAAAAATAAAAGATGATTGGCGCTATGATGTCTCAGACACACAAAAGCAAAACTTACAATCTCCTAGAGAAGGGATTTAAAACAGAGCATTAGCACCTATTTGTGGAAGCTTCAAAGATTCTACAAAAATTCTGTTTCCAATATCTGTTTATTGTGTCATGCTCTTTGTACTCTCTCGGCTCCTAAACATTAAAAATACACCCCCACAAAAAAAAAAAAAAAAAAATACTGCAGCTTAATCTTTCTTCCAATTTTACTTGTATTAGAAAAATCGAAAAAAAAAAAAAAGAAAAGAAAAGAAATTCCCTACCGTGTAAATAATTAAACAAAATGTGGAAGATATTCTACTTATGCCAGCCCACCAAATCTATATCATATACAAATATATAAGATAATGATGAGATGAATAGAGATTGTTGCTGCCGACCACTTCCACTTGATTTGGTTGTTACCGGCAGATCACACATGTGGCCTACCATCGTTTTCACATACCAAGGACGTATCCAATAAAAACATATATATTTATATAAAAATATAAGAACATATAAACTTACATATTATATGGAAGACAAAGCGACATGGTCAGCTTGTCTCTAAGACCCTCTACACAAAAGAAAAATTGACCCCAAAAATTGCACATGTGTAAGACCAGCTGCCTCTTGCTTTACCCACATAACACGTTTCTTATACGACTGGTAGTGGAACATTTCTTTGGCTAGAACAGGGCAAATTGGTGGTATTGGGTTGTCATGTTTATGCCAAGTTGTGTGTCATTTTGTTTTACTGCCTTGTTTATATTATATCTCACTTTTCCACAGTCAAAAGTCAACTTTCTACGTTATCAGTATGAGAGCTCAGAACTTTAGACGTCTTCTTATCTTGGGTCATTTAAACAGCATTGAACAACAGACGACAGGTCAACATCCTTATCTCAGGGACAAGCTCTTGAACTTCTGGCCCGAATTAAAAGTTCAGAATGAGAACCGAGGGCTTTGCCCATGCTCGCATATCTAGGGGCATGAGGCCTTGGCCGCACGGTCTCATCCCCAATGGCCTGCTCGGGGCCCGCCTCTCTTGAGAAGGCCACGGCTGCAGGATCGCAATTCCATTGCCTCCTTAGCATGCGAGAACGCGACAAGATACTCTCCAACACTTGAGTTACTTTTCCTAATGCTTCGCTTAAAATTTCAACTCTTAAACTCTTTTACAAGACTTTGCTTAATTTCTCTTGTTTTCAATTTATGTTGAGAGACTTTGTAAAAGTGAGTTTCAGTTTGTAAACTTATAAATTCAATAGAAAAGTTCAACGACCTACGTTGAGTTGAACCACTCTAATGGTTCATTTGGTGTTTGGGTTGAGTTTGAGATGAGATGAAATTTTCAAGTTTGAGTTGATTGACTTTTTAAAACTTAATTATAAATTTTGTTGACTTTTTAGAAAAAGACAAAAATTTGTTGGAAAAGTACAATTCAGTTGGAGTTAAATTTTGTTACCAAACATAACCTAAATCTTTATTTCTTTCCTAATATCTATATATGTTTTATCTTTCTTAATTAAATCAATCTTTATCTAGTGATGTGACCCCCCTGAATTTCTTTATGTACCAGTGGGCAGTGATGATCATCCACTTGATTTACCAAAAAAATGATGATCATCCACTTGATACAATGTTACTATTACGAAGAGACATTGTGGGATTAAAGCATCTCCCTTTACACTATGGTAGGGATGAAAAATGGAGAAATTTAGAGTGGAAATTGACAAAATAGTATTTTTGGTATGAGTGATTATTTTGAGGAAAGAAAATTGAGGGGAAATTAAATCCTTAGTGCCCAAATTTTGAGAGAAAAACTTTGTCAAAAGAGTGAGGTCATTAAAATCATTATACTATCCTCATACATTATCAAAATCTAGTAAAAAGCAAGGGAAAAAAAATATTTTTCTCTAATTTGCTAATAATATCAAAATTCAAAAGGTAAATTAGCTTTTCCCCTTACCATAATATATCATACCAAACAAGGAAAAACAAAATATTTATTTTTTATAATTTTTTAACCTCTCTCTTATTTCCATTATTTCCTACCAAATATACAGTTAATTTCTTTCACCAAATTAAACCTACCAAACATACATTGTACATGACCAAAATACAGCAACTCCTGCAGGCACCAATTATTTTCTTCTCGAGTACTGATTTTTTTTTTTTTTTTTTTTTGCCATTTTCAACATATTATTTTTTCTCTTTTAGCTAGCTAGCTTTCTTGACAGTACCCTCATTACTAAATTAATCAAAGACATTGCACGATATTTCACGATATGGATACAAAACACTTTGATAAATGCAATAATATTTGGATTATCATTAAAAGTTGGGGAATTGTGTGGTTTGGTTTTTGGGTTAATATTCATGAACCTCAGGAGATAAGATAGCCTAACAACAGAGAGAGAGAGAGAGAGAGAGAGAGAGAGAGAGAGAGAGAGAAGAAAGTGGAGGGAGCGAGGTATCCATGTCAGCCCCACAACGTTGGAACACTTGGGATTTTAAACACGTTGGACTGTCGGCCGTCTTTATTATTATTATTATTATTTTGTTGTTGTTGTTGTTTTGTCTTGCCCTCTTACGACAATATTAGTCCCATAACACCAACTTGTTCCTTTTAGGACAAACTAATAAACCTCGTAATTAGGTCAGAAATCAACATTAAGCTCACAATTTTACTACATACAATATGAGTAGTTATACGCGTATATGTGATATATGTATATTATATATATAGCCCAGATTTCTGATAATAGTTGTATATCGTTTCTCTCAACTTTTGAGAAAAGATATGGAAACTTCATTAGCTTCGTTAGGTACATCGTACGATGCGAATAGTCAAGCCTACTATCCAATAAGTAGGCCATATCTTTTTCTTCTTTTTGTTTTCTTAGTTACATATATAAAGTTTATAATTCTTTATTGGGAACTTTTTACTATATGATTTCCTGCCCATTCTGCATGTTATACACGTTCAATATAATTATACCACATGAATTAAACGAGTGCTTTGTTGTAGGAATTATCATGTTTTACCTATTAATATGCTTTAGTCGTTTCTTGTTTAAAATTTATAACATTCAGTACAAAATCACTTTCATTTATTGATCAGTCATTGAAAAATTAATCTAATTGTTAACATTATCATGGTAAATAATAATAAAATAATAATAATTCTTACGGTTACAAGAATTCTCTCATAAAAAAAAAAAAAAATGAAGACAAAATTGAAAGAACTTGAAAATAGGTGATAATATTTTAAAACAAAACCATATTAATAACGTAGAATTCTTGAATAAATTAAACTCCACCTTAACTTTTTAACAAAAAATTGATTAATAAAATGGATAAAGATGGATACAGGTTTCGTGTCATATAATTGGTTAGTTATAATATTGGTAGTAGTAGGAGTAGTACACATGCAGATGGTACCTTTAAGCAAAAGGGACAATGATATATATTGAGTAGAAGGCTTTGATGATAATTCAGAGCCACATCGTTATTTCTATTTCCACAAGAAAGAATCCAGTTATTTCCTTCTTGTCATTTTCTTTCCAAAAGCAAAGTACCGAAAAATGAGATGTTTCTTCTTTCCCCACTTCCTGAGAGTCCTTTCCTTTCCCACTACCCATATTTTATTAGGCGATGCGACGTATACGTGGACACCCTCAAACCTTATTTTTTTGCCCCTTTGTCCTTGCGTAAGAAATTGTTCCTGCTCATCCCATGAATCAGACCACCTTCCTAGTTGTACCACCTTGTACTGAACAAACTCCTGCCGTGGCTTGCATTTACGCAATTCTCTTCATCGTTTACACGGTCCACGTGTCACACCCTAATCCGTGTCACATCCATTTTTCCTCTTCAATAATCGACATAATAAAAAACTTTACACTAAACACTCAATCTGTGTATTTTAATAATCTCGAGTTTTTTTCTTTCCTTCTCCATAAAGATAATAAGTGGTGTCCTTAATTATGTCACCACCTTATTGTGAAACACAAGAAATATTAGATACGAAGTTTTGAAAATATTGAAGTGTTAAATCGGTTCACGTTCCCGATTAATATTTGTTTACCCTCGGAGAAGAGGGTGAAAAAAAGGAGGAAAAAAAAAAGATGGAAAAGAAGTTTGGTATCTTTTAGGATACCGGGGGGGACTTTCGCCTTTTGGATTGTGGCCACTCATTTTCGAATTAGGAAGGCAGGGGAGAGGTGAACTGTCGAGAGGGGCATAATTGGTTTCATGTTAGGGTGTTCCTGATCTTTTACAAGATATGAATTCAGATATGGAAGTGGGGCTGTCCCTTGTCATTTGTCATCTTTTGCCATGCAAAACAATTTGCTCCCTAATTCCTATTATATATATATATATATATATATATATATATATTTATATTATCTTTTTTAATTGGTTAATAAAATATTCGAAATATAATTATAATCATTATAATATCTGATGGAGGCTGGTGGTGCACGTCAGCAAGAGACACTTGAACTGAACAACAAACTCTCTACTTGCCTGACAGTAAAGAGAACGCCCACGCCCAAATCCATCTTCCACTTGTTCTACAGCCTCTTGTTCTCTGTTCCAATTACGTGGACCTACCTCTGTTCTCCACGTGGCCGATATATGGACCCCACCTTCCTTTCTCATACCGGTCTCAACCGAACTCCCCTCTCTGTCCCTATGTGGTGCAGCGCTTGCGGTTCTCTAATTAAAATATTAATTTTCCATTCACTAAAATATATATATATATTTATATTTTTTAACCGTTTTTAATTTGTGCCCTTTTGTTCCATAGAGCGCACCTGCATGAAATTCAATGAATGCCAACAAATTCCTCTAAAGATCTTGTTCATCATTGGGGGGTGTATACAAATTATATCACAATTTACCCTCATTCTTTATCTCTAGGAATTCTTTTCTCTTAACCTTCCACAAAAACCATCTTGATCTAGTATTCTTAGATTCAGAGCATGATTAGCCTGCCATATTAACAATATAGGATTAGATACGGTTTCGTATAATATAATCCTATTGGGATTAGCTCAGTTTGTGAAAAGAGATTCAAGATATTAACTTTTAAGTTTAAAATTGTAGAATTAATAAAATGAGTGTTGCTAAGATCCTATTCTAATAAAGTCAGCCAATCTGAGGGCCAGGATCTTGTGTCGGACCAAACAAGCTTTGCTTCACGATTCCCACAATCACCGATTCACTTTGCTCTCAGCCACGAAAAACCGATAAATTCCCTAGTCGACGACAGCCACCACGTGTCGAAATTCCCAAGCCAGGAACCAGTTACTCCTCTCTAAAAAGACAAAAAAACCTCCTTAAAAAATAAACAAAACCTAAAAAAAATTACGTGTCCAATAACAAACGGCCGAGATCAAATCTCGAAGCACACACGGTGGATAAGGATAAAACCCAGTATCTTTTCCCCGTCCCACTATATTTCCCGTTCACGTCAATACATAATCAAAAGAAAAGAGTTTGTGTAAACCCAAAAACCAGAACTCTCTCTCCGTAACGTCACCGAACCTTTTCTTTTTCTTTTTTTTTTTCTCAAATTATCCATTTGGAAATTACAGGTCAGACCCACCCACAAAAAAAAAAAATTTTAATTTTCGAGGTTTCGCACGCCTTGTATAAATAGCTACTTGGACCCAAACACATAATACACAAACAACTTTGCAGAGAGAGAAAAAAACTGAAAACAGAACAAATTTTTTGAGATGGAAAAGGCAGTGAAGAAGCTTAACTCTTGCCCGGTTTCTTGGGTCAGAGGGAAGTGCATCGGAAAAGGCTGTTTCGGCACGGTCAGCATCGGGGTCGACAGATCGGACGGTCGGGTTTTCGCCGTCAAGTCAGTTGATGGCACCACGTGTCTTCCCGCTCAGCTGGAGGCATTGGAGAGCGAAATCCGGATTCTCCGCTTGCTCGCTGATGACTCTTCCCCTTACGTCGTTAACTACCTCGGCGACGACGAGTCTCACGAAACGACGTCGTACTATAGGAACCTACACTTGGAGTACTTGCCTGGTGGCACTCTAGCTGACCTGGAGATAGCCGACGACGGCGAGAAGACTGTACGGTCGCTGACGTGGTGCCTGGTTTCGGCGCTCAGGCACGTGCACTCCCGGGGGATTGTCCACTGCGACGTCAAGGGCAAAAACGTCTTATTGGGCCCAAACCACAACCAAGCCAAGCTCGCGGATTTCGGGTCAGCTGTAATGATATCGGATCAATCATTCGGAGCTCCGATCGTGCCACGTGGAAGCCCGCTGTGGATGGCGCCGGAGGTGGTTCGGAGGGAGTCTCAGGGGCCGGAGAGCGACGTCTGGTCGTTGGGATGCACGGTGATCGAAATGATCACTGGAAAGCCGGCGTGGGAAGATCGCGGCGCCGAGACGCTGAGTCGAATCGGATTCTCCGACGAGTTGCCTGAGTATCCCGCCGGGTTGTCCAAGACGGGCCGCGATTTCCTCTCTAAGTGTCTGAACAGAGACCCGACCCGACGGTGGAGCTGCGATCAGCTGCTGCAGCATCCATTCTTGGCCTCCGCTGCTCCTCCGGCGACGAACTCGGCCGCCAACTCGTCGCCCCGGTGCGTGCTCGACTGGGTCGACTCGGAGTTCGACGATCAAAATTACGATTCCGAACAGGAAGATGAACTCTCGACGAGAGAGAGGATCGGTAAATTGGCGACAAGCGGAGGGACAAATTGGGAATCCGACAATTGGGCGTGGGCGGTGGTGAGGTCGTCATCGACTGAGAAGGAATCAGCAGGTGCGAATTGTTGTGGCCACGAGGAAGGGATAAATTCGGAATATTTGGTTTTCTCGAGGGCAGAACGGGAAAGTATGGGGACAAGTTCGGAATATTCGGAGTGGGCTTGGGGTGGTGGCGCCGAAGGTGCGGTTGGGTGGTGCGTAGCTGGCTCGAGCGATCGGCATGGGCTACAAGTACAAGATGGCGATTTAGCGTTGGATAATACCAGGCACAAAATAATCAGTTTTTACAGCTTGTATATTTGTGTAATATTTAATTTATTTTCATGTTCTTTGTTATTGTTCATCAAGGTATACAGAATCTTCATTGGTTATTACTTTCTTCATCTTTCATATCTTGGCTTTGCAAAAATCGTTCCACTTGTTAACGTTATTATTCACGAATCAATTGGACCAAAACAACAACGATAAAATATATATATATATATATGACTTGGGGCATGTTTGGGGTACCATCTCCAAATGTTATTTTATCATCTGGATTTTAAATTTTCAATTCTACAGAAAACTCTCTCTCTTTTATTTTCAAAAAATTCTAATTTTAAAAATCTGTAACTTTCTCATTTCAAATCGGAATTAGAAAATTTTTATGTCAAAATACTCGTAATGACGAGATAAACAAGACAAGATCTATTCTGCATTTTTTACCGAACACATTTCAAATTTTTATACTATTTTTACTAACATATAACTTTTTCAAAAGTTTTACCTCCCAAACACGTATTTTCAACTCAACCTCCAAAACACAATATCTAAATGTAACCTCAAGCGGGTCCTTAGATCGAGTTTCCTAAAAACACTATAAAATGAATATTTAGTTGCCAACATTTTAACTTGGGGTTTGATTTATGAAAAATTTTAAAAGATGGGATTAATTTTGGTTATTTAGATGTTTTTATACAGTGTCAAATATTTTTATTGAAATGTTATTTCTTAAACAGAGCGTTAGTACTAAATTAGGGGAAAATATAGTTGGGTATTGCCAACAACTTATTAGAAGTGGTTCGACCTTTGTTGGTTTATTGACCTCTATTTGGCGGAGGCGGCAGGGAATTGTGTGAGGTGACGAGTCTCAACTTGGCTAAATAATTCAAATCTAATGGAGGGGGGCAAGTTGTTTGGTGTTGGAGGCAATAATTGTCCAAATGCATGTAATTAAATATCCTCTTCACCCCCACACTCAAATGGCTAAAAAAACCATAAATAGTATTAGAGGTGAAGAACGAGTACAGTGATATAGATATATATATATATATATATATAAATAGATATATAGATACTGTCATTGGGCAATATCTTTTTATAAGATTCTACGGATTTGTTTGCATCCCAATGGTTTATGCGTTGCAAACAAACGGCACGATAAGAGTTTCAATAGGACCCCTTTTTTTATTTTTTATTTTTTATTTTATTTTTTATTTTTAATAAAGACGAGTGGATTAAAAATTGAGAATGGGGAGATCTTTTGGATACCGAAAGTGGATGATTTTTTGGTTCTTTAGTTTGGCGTACCCCGGCATAGGGAAGCTTCCCACGAATGTGTTTTAATTAACTCACTCACCTATTAAGTACTGTCTTATTATTTGTTTTAATTTAATTGACATGTGTATTTATGGTTCTCAACAAGAGCAGAGAAATAAATTAAAACAAATATAAGCTTTAGTTCAAGTAAGCTGTCAGGGATTTTGGCTACTAATCTCTCCATTAAATGTTTGTCTAAAACATGGAATTTTGGTCTTACATGGTTTGGTAGTGCTCAAGCATTACAATACAATACACCTGTACTAATTAATATATTGTAACAGCTTTATATTCATACACGTGCATGTTTTTCATTAGCCATGTATTTCACAGGTGTACCAAATTATTGTATTTATATGATACACTTGTCTAATAAATAATCGACATTTTATAATAATTAACTAAAAATATAAAAGGAAGAAATAAAAAATATAAGCACTAGATCAAGTAATTAAGCTGTCAAGGATTTTGTTTTGGTTACTAACATCTAATTAAACGGTTGTCTAAAGACTGATTTTTTTTTTTTTGTTTTTTTTTTGTTTTAGACGGATTGGTAGTGCTTAAGCAGTACAAGACAAGACACCAGTACTCATTAATATATTGTTAAAGCTTTATATTTATACACATGCATGTTTTCATTTGGCATGTATTTTATTTTCAGCATATATACGATGAGGCTATGAGAAATATATTATATGTTCCGCGTTGAGTTGTTGCTTTATTTTTTTAATAATGTTTTTGTTTTTAAGGGGAATTTGTTGTTTTTTGTTCAAGTTGTTTGATTAAGCACTTGGACAGGAACCAGTTGTGGCTTTGCTGTCTCGTAATAATGAATAGGGGCTTGAATTTCTAGTCACTCAAAATTCAACCGAGAAAGTTTACAAAATCCTTCTAGGCGGGAATGGTTATTAAATGAGGAAAATTATTATTTTTCCTTTTTTTGGTAGGATTTAATTAATAAATACTTTCAAAGTGTAAAAATTTGTGGTTGTAAACATAGTTCATATGTAATTTTACACATAACTCCATCATAAGATGTAAAATTTAAATTCCCATCCCCAATTTCAAAACAATTAAATTTTTTTTTTAAAAAAATTGACTTATATTTCGGATAAAATTGAGTCATTTAAAAAAAATATTAATTGGAGTAGTTGGCTCAATAACTTCTAAGAGTAAAAAGAAGGTAATGGGAGCAACAAAATGACGCTAGTAATCACTTTTTTCTTTCGTTAAAAAAAATGCACTTTATATAAAATTGGATAAGTTTTTACTAAAATTTTTCTTTAGTTTAATAAAATCCTTATGGTAGTTAAACTACTCATTTTGGTAAAGTTTTCCCTCCTTGTTTCTGCTTCTTATTCTTTTTATTTTTTTTTAATAATCATTCATCTCCATAATCTAATGCCGACATCAATGCTATATTTGGCACCCAAAAATTTGAAAACGAGACATTTAATATGGTGTTCTATTTCGTGTTATAATACACTTTTTGTCGTAAAATTTTAAGCTTTAAAACTTTTATAAGTAAAATTTTAATTTTAAAAATTGGAAAATTATATTATTATAATTGTTAAATAAAAAAGCCAATAAATCAACCATTATCAAGTATCAAAAT
This sequence comes from Ficus erecta, assembly GCA_008635985.1. Taxonomy (NCBI): domain Eukaryota; kingdom Viridiplantae; phylum Streptophyta; class Magnoliopsida; order Rosales; family Moraceae; genus Ficus; species Ficus erecta. The sequence goes on along the minus strand of BKCH01000624.1, from coordinate 373,163 downwards.
TTAACATATGCTATATTTGTTATCACATATGACATCAAGTATAGCATATACTACTTCTAAAAAAATATATGTAAGAGCATATACTAAATTTATGCTCCGTTTATCTCACCATCTCAACTCAAACTAAACAACTCAAATCTCATCATGTTTTTTGTCTTTTCTGAAAAAGTTTTTTGTCTTTTCTGAAAAAGTCAACAAAATTTACTATGCAAACTTAAAAATCTCAACTCAACTCAAACTGAACCTGCGATCCAAACGAACCCTTAGTAAAAAAAATAAAAAAGACATTACATCGGAGATCTTTTCTTTGACGTCAACATTAATTTGGTACTGTCTTAACTCTTGGATGTTCGTGCTCAGATCTATACTATGAGCAGCCCATACTCAATTACTGAAAGAGTAGCCCAACCCACACTAGTAACTAGGACGGGCTGACCCAAATTTATGGTCATGTGCCGGATTAGCTGGCCTGAGTATGGCTCAAGCGTCCAAAAATGCTTTTAAGAAGATAAAAAGACTTATTTGTACATATGCCGCTTGAACTTTTTGAGTTTGACAATTTACTCTCTACATTTTTTTCTTGGTAAACAGCCTCCTGAATTTGAATTTTTTGGTAATTTAGTCCTTTTTGTTTAACTTCGCTAAAATTTGAGTAGTTCTTTACACATAACTTACACATTATAGCTCAAGAAGAGTATTGTTGACTATTTTTGCTTAACTTCAATACTTTTTCCTTTGAAAATTTGAACCTAATTCAATTGTACTCAAACTTAAACCTAAATTTTAAAATAGTAAATTTGAGTTAAGTTTGAGTTAAGATTTGTAAGTTTGAGTTAAGATTTGTAAGTTTAAATAGTAAATTTTTTTGAATTTTTTTGAATTTTCAGAAAAGACAAACAACTTTTTGGGAAAAAAGACAAAAAACATGATGAAAAAAGTACAGTTTAGTTTAAACTAAACTTTTTTGCCAAACAAGGTAAATTTGTATTGAAATTAAGCAAAAATGATCAGCATAGTCCATTTTGAGCTATAATTTGTAAGTATTGTGCAAAAAAAAAAAAAAAACCATCATAATTTTAATGGATCTAAGCAAAAATAACTAAATTGTCAAAAATTAGAAATTCAGAAGGTTGATTGTCAAGAAAAAAAGTTTAGGGACTAAATTGTTAAATTTAAAAAGTTTAGGGGGCATCCATTCAAATAAGTCAAATAAAAATAAAGACATAATTTAGAAACCATTACACCAACGCGACATAAAAAATAAAACACTAGATCAATATGACATAAAATTAAACTAAAGTTAACTAAAATTTGTGTCATATTAGTTAATAATGGAGCATTTTGTATTATATTAGTGAATATATTAAAAAATTATTATTTAAGTAATTTTCTTTCAAATATATATATATTTATATAAACAATCTATATATAATATCGACAGAAAAATGGAGAAATACATGTACCAATACAAGTATGCAAAATCAACATACATAATCACACTTTAACGCGTCTACAATAAGGAAAACAAATATGAGTAATCATTTCCTTTCTTATTTAATTATCATATATTTATTCATATAAAAATAATAATTGGAATTGGATGGATGAATCCTATAAATTATAGAAAATGGGAAAAAAAGAGAAAAGAGAAAAGAGAAAAGAATGGTAATACATACATCTCTCTTGATATCAATTTTTTGTAAAAAGAAATGAATGTTAAATTTATTTATATACTTTTAATAAGTTATCATATGTCAATGATTTCTTGATTAGGATATTTAAGAAATCAAATCATTTCGTATCACATCACTAATAGATAAGTAAGTACAAATTCGTTTTCTTTTGTTTTCAATCTCATTATTTTTTAATTATATTGTTTTTACAGTTTAGTAAATGTGCCAATTTATTACATAAATAATTATAGTAAGTGCTAATGAAGAATTAAAATATCTTAGTGCTCAATTAAAAAAAAGTAACAATACTAACAACCCTTTTGGTTATATATAAGATGTCTTCTTCTTTATTTATGTCTCGTTTGGGATAACATCTTCGAATGTTACCTTATTATCTGGATTTTAAATTTTCAACTCTACACTAAATTTTCTCTCTTCCATTTTTAAAGAACTCAAACTTTAAAAGTCCGTAACTTTCTCATTTCAAATCGAAATGAGATGTTTTTTTATGTCAAAATGCTCGTATTGACGAGACGAATAAGATAAGGTACATTTTGCATAATTTTTATGAACACATTTTAAATTTTTGCATTATTTTCTATATCATATAACTTTTTCAAAAGCTTTCTCCCTAAACACATATTTATAACTCAACATTCAAAATACCATCTCCAGATGTCCCCCCAAACGGACTCTTATTTATTTATTTTTATCATTTATCTCTTCCTTAGGGCCCGTTTGAGGCACTATCTCCAGATTGTATTTTACCATTTGGATTTCAAAATCCTAACTCTAAATAAAACATTTCATCTTTTTCATTTTTTAAAAACTCAAACTTTAAAAATTCATAATTTTCTCATTTTAAATCGAAATGAGATGATTTTTATGTCAAAATACTCGTATCAACGAGACGACTAAGATAAAATCTATTTTACATTTTTTTTCCGAACACATTTCAAAATTTTGTACTATTTTCTATATCACATAACTTTTTCAAAAATTTTCCCCCCAAACACACATTTTTAACTAAACTTTTAAAACAACATATCTAGTTGTCCTCCCAAATGGCCCTTAATCTAATTTCTTATCTAGTCTAATGGGCAAAAACCACGTGCCCTTTTTTAACATAAAACCACGTGGCGTTTACCAATGAATCAACGACAACATGTTCACACTAAAACGACATGTCGTTTTTAAAATACGTAGTACTGAACCAAAGACGGTGTCGTTTACTTTTCCTCCATCTGTCCATCTTCTCCTCAGTCATTATCCAAAAATTATCCACTTGGGAAACCAAAGAGTTGACCAATTTATTAATTTCCTTTTTCTTTCCTGGAAAAAAAAAAAAAAAAAGGTTCACAAACTTGCAAGCGAAGAAAAAACAGGAAAAAAAACTGCACGAGGAAAACACTTCCCTCTTCTCCCCGCCCTCTCTCTCTCTGTCCCTCTCTGTCTCTCTCTTCTTTCTCTCTCTTCACCCAGAAACCTAAAAATCGTCGCCATTGTCACTGCTATCTTCTCCGCCACTCCAGTCGCTTCTCCTTCGTTGAAGCCCCGATTCCGCAACCATGGCCGCTGCAAATGCCCCCATCACAATGCGTGAGACACTAACGGTACGTTCCTCCGAATTCAAGCTAATTTCGCATCGTTTTTTTCCTTTGCATTTCGCTTTTCAGTTTCTCTACTTCCTCCGATCTACACAGCTTTCCCACTGGACCAGCATTTCGCAGTGTTTCTGCATTTTTCGTTTCGTAATTCGTGAATTGCACTCGTCTGTCGCAATGTTAGGGTTTCTGTGCACGGTTTTTGGTATTCGAGTGTTTTAATGGTGGTTTCTGTTTGGTTTTGGGTGTTTTTGTGGTTGTAGCTGTCCAGTATTGGGATAACTACTCAATTCATTACGTTTACGCATGTGACGATGGAATCGGACAAGTTCATTTGCGTTAGAGAAACGGCGCCGCAGAATAGCATTGTTATCGTCGACATGAACGCGCCGAACCAGCCTCTGCGACGCTCTATTACCGCTGATTCGGCGATAATGAACCCGACCTCCAAAATTCTCGCTCTTAAAGGTAGAGAGTTGCGTTTGTTTGGTTCTTACTTACGTGTGATAATGTAGTAGGCATGATGTCACGTTATAGAATGTTTCATGACCAATGGGATTGTGCTTTATAGTGTTTGATATGGTGTAATTTTCGTGTGATCACCAATGAGAAAAGAAAACCAACCAACTTGCTCATTTTTCTTACTCACTTGTGATTTTGCTTCATTTGTTAAGTAATTCTTTGTTGAAGTTGTTGGCTAGTGAGCAGTAGGTACAGCCACTTGGCCGCGAAACGAAAAACTTGTGATCATTTTTCTGGTTTAGTTTGTTGATGTGGTCTACTGGTCTTTGTAGACATGAAAAATTATGGATTTATCACTATACTCCATGGGGATGTGAGTCAATTTCTTAAAAAAAAAAAAAACTGGTTACCTTGTTTGTAGAGGAACTGACTTGTGGTATTATGAATAGACCAATGGTAACTAGGATTCTTTTGCAAAGTAAGTTAGAGTATTTCTTTTGTTCCTCACCCAGCTAATTCATGATCATATTTTGTTTCTAGCTCAAATTCAGGGAACTACTCAGGATCATTTACAAATATTTAACATTGAAGCAAAAACAAAGATAAATCACATCAGATGCCTGAACAGGTGATTTATTCCTTTCAAGGGCATTTAAATTTCGATACAATGTTTTGACAGCTTCTTTGATTAGCCTATATAGATGTTTTGTCTTCATAATTTTTAAATTTTCAGGTTGTCTTCTGGAAGTGGATAACGCCAAAGATTTTGGGCCTGGTAACACAGACCTCAGTATTTCATTGGTCAGTTGAAGGTAAGATGCCTTGTGCATTCTACTGACATTAGAGGTTTTCTGGTTTCTTTTTTGATTAATTCAACTGCTTATGATTAATATTCGTTTTCTTTGTTTTGCTTCATATAGTATTCTGATTTATTATCGTGTTTAGGTGATTCTGAGCCTGTGAAAATGTTTGAGCGAACGGCTAATCTTGCAAATACTCAAATAATCAACTATCGTTGTGATCCTACTGAAAAGTGGTTGGTTTTAATCGGGATTGCTCCTGGTTCACCTGAGGTCAGTTAACTGGTTAACTTTTCTTTTCCTCAATTTGTACTATAATCTTGTTGGTGGCCCATCTGAGTTGGTATGTCGAAAGTGCAAACTTGGTATTTCTGATGTGTCTATGAATATAACTTTTGGCAAATAAAACAACTAGTTTAATTTCTACAACCTAGCATCGTTTTAAAGTTAGTTGAGAGATGTTCAAGCAGAACCAATATCTTGTGATTTGTGCTTCTATAGGTGCAAATGTTGTCTTTCTGTAGTTGTGATAGGTATATAAGATATTTGTTTCCTGATAAGTGTAGTCTTTTTGTTTCTGATAACTTTTTATTTATATTCTTGTTGTTTACTTATCTGGGATCCTTCAACACCTGGATGTATCAGTTCTCATTTTAAACTTTGATAAGAAGTTTTCTTGTTTGCCTCTGCACCTCAATAGGTTGCATTTATCAGTTGAGAGTACGGTATAGTACATACATTTTTTTTTAATCTTCCTAATTTATTTATGTCTGGCTTTATGTAATATTGTCTTTGATTTACTAATCTTGCTGTTTTTCTAAATTTCTATTGCAGAGGCCACAACTGGTAAAAGGAAATATGCAGCTTTTCTCTGTGGATCAGCAACGTAGTCAGGCTCTTGAAGCACATGCTGCATCGTTCGCCACATTTAAAGTGTGATTCTGTCATTCCTATGTGGTTTACTTTTGTCTTTTTGGAGTGGTGTATTTAATTTCTTTGATAAACACAGGTTGCAGGGAGTGAGAATCCTTCAACTCTTATTTGTTTTGCATCCAGGAGCTTCAATGCTGGACAAGTTGCTTCAAAGATGCATATTATTGAACTTGGTGCCCAGCCAGGTTAGCTGATCTTTTATTGGCAAATCCATTACATATAAATGCACTAGGACCTAACACATCAACTAAGATGAAAATTTTCCCTAGTCCCTACCTTTATTTTATTTAGCCTCTGGTTGCTAGAGTTCTTTGTCTCTTGCTTCGTAGAGTATAGCCTTATCTATTTGCTATTTCTCGGTGTTGATGTTTTGGTACTTGTTCTCAGGAAAACCTTCATTTACTAAGAAGCAAGCAGATCTATTTTTTCCTCCTGATTTTGCTGATGACTTTCCAGTCTCAATGCAGGTATGCTACGATGTCTTATTTTGATTTTTTTAACCATGATATTTCATGATAAACTAATTCGTCACTTCTTTTCCTGGCTGGGGCAGATATCGGAAAAATATGGTTTGATATATGTGATCACAAAGCTAGGACTTCTATTTGTCTATGACCTAGAGACAGCAACTGCAGTTTATAGGAACCGGATTAGTCCAGATCCAATCTTTTTGACTGCAGAAGCTTCATCTGTTGGGGGCTTTTATGCTATCAATAGGCGCGGGCAGGTGCTGCTTGCGACTGTAAATGAACAAACAATTGTATCTTTTGTTAGTGGTCAGGTATGCTTTTTAGCTTGTCCGTATCTCTAACTTCTGTAACAAAAATCATGCATTTTGATAATGTTTGGTGATTTCACAGTTAAACAATTTGGAACTTGCTGTTAGTCTTGCCAAAAGAGGAAACCTTCCTGGTGCAGAAGACCTGGTATGTTTACAGTTTGTATGTCTATTTATTACGTCTGTTTGAAAGCCTTTAAGTTATGTTTAGGTTTCATGTGCAGAGTTGAGTAGTGTGAATCATTCACATAGTTGTATTTACGACCTTTACTGTCCACTCAGGAAATCCAGTCTCTTAGAGTTATCTAAATATCAATTGGCTGAGTTCTTATCATGGTAACGCCATTATATGCAAGCTTTCTTACACATCCACTTGTGAAATAAAATCTAACTATATTTCCTGTGAATTCCTCTAACATGAAACATATACTGATAAAAAAATGACGGTGAGCAAAATTCTTTTGCACCAAGATGAGTCTGAGTATGGGTGAAGATATATCTGTTACTCACCTGCTTTTTCTACATCAATTTTTTCAGGGAGTTTCAGTCACACGGTCTGTAATTATGTAATTTAGCACATTATTAAGTGTGAGATCAACACCTGTGAGGTTTTATGTGTGGCTCCATTAGTTGATACTTAATCGCGTCTAGAAAATCTGATCATCTGGTTGTCATTCTCAGGTTGTCCAGCGGTTCCAAGAATTGTTTGCTCAGACAAATTATAAGGAGGCTGCAGAGCTTGCTGCAGAAGCTCCACAGGGGATACTTCGTACTCCTGACACGGTTGCTAAATTTCAGGTGTAAACATTAAGTTTCTTGTTGATTCGTGTTTGTTCCATTACTTAATAGTTCCCATGCTTATTTTTGACATATAGATGACACTTGAACAGTGTTCTTACAATGTAAAATCATACTCTTTTCTGGCGATTTTCATTTGGTTATGTTCATTGTTGCAGAGTGTCCCTGTGCAATCTGGGCAAACGCCTCCGTTGTTACAATACTTTGGAACTTTGTTAACAAGAGGAAAACTAAATGCTTACGAATCATTGGAATTGTCCCGCCTTGTTGTAAATCAAAATAAGAAAAATCTTTTGGAGAATTGGTTGGCTGAGGACAAGCTCGACTGTAGTGAAGAGCTTGGAGATCTTGTGAAGGTGTGATAAGAAGTTAAACTATAGTTCTTTGATACTTTGGTTGTTCATCTAATTGTTCCTTTTCTTTTATTGGTATAGTTGTCGTCCAAATTATTACATTTATGCATTAGCTGACTTAATGTTATCAAATTTACTTTGCAAGACCAATTTTTGTTGGCTGATTTTCTTTATTGCTAATTCTATCAGTGTACATACGGGTGGGTTTAAACACTTTTGAACTTGGCTGTTGTAAATGATGATTATGCAACAGAAATCTGCGTCTAATTGATGAGTGATAGATGACTATCATCCTTTCTCTGTCTGAAAAAGATATCAAGCCAGTGGAAGGCAACATTATGAAAGACAACGACTGTGTAGTTATATGTTTTCTTTATAACGTTATGAACTGTTTCTTTTTTCCTTCCCTCCACAATGCAGACAGTGGACAATGATCTTGCTCTAAAAATATACATTAAAGCCAGGGCAACCCCAAAAGTTGTTGCAGCATTTGCAGAGAGGAGGGAATTTGACAAGATTTTGATATACTCAAAGCAGGTTAATTTAATCACTTTCTCTTTCTTTGTTACTTTGGCCACTAGGATTGTCCATGATATATTTTGTCAGATCCGTTTTTCAACAAGCAACAGTTTTCAAGTTTTGTTGTATTATTTTTTGTTATTATATATATGCATAAGTATGTGTTGATTCTTGGTGATGCTGATTATAGTCCGTTCTTTTTTTTTTTTTGGGTTGTCTTCATAGGTGGGATACACACCTGATTACTTGTTCCTTCTGCAAACAATTTTGCGGACGGATCCACAGGTATATTTGCACACTTCTACGATGGATATTTGAAGGACAAGGCTAGAGTTTTTAACTAAAGTAGCTGCATATCTCAAATTCTTTGAACCACCCAAACTTTCTGATATAGAGAATTACGATCTATCCTGATGTCAGGGGGCTGTTAATTTTGCTTTGATGATGTCTCAAATGGAGGGAGGTTGCCCGGTTGACTACAATACAATTACAGATCTCTTCCTTCAGGTTTGGTTTGAGAATTTACTTTTACATTTTTGTTTTGGGTTTGATAAAATCCTTCCTTGTTTGAGTATGCCAATCGATACTGTTAAGTTCAATATATATAACTTTTAATTTAAATAATAAGTATCTTGCTTGTCCCATTCCGCCGTGTTAAATCTCTTTCTTGGACTTAAAAGCTTTATATCTCATTGTAGTTTCAAACTGAGATTTTGTCGTGTTTCTTCTGTACTTGTCAGCGGAATTTGATTCGTGAGGCAACAGCCTTTTTGCTGGATGTGTTGAAACCAAATTTACCTGAACATGCACACCTTCAGACAAAGGTTCATCAATTTCTGTTGTTTTTGTTTTTTGTTTTTTTGTTTTATTTTTTTTATAATTTATTCTTTTAGTGAAAGTCCTATTTAGTATTTAAGTTTGCTTCCATATATTTAAATAATATATTATTCGCTCTCTTTGTTAAGGTTTTGGAAGTTAATCTTGTGACGTTCCCCAATGTTGCGGATGCTATATTGGCTAATGGAATGTTCAGCCACTATGACCGTCCACGTGTTGCACAACTATGTGAAAAAGCTGGTCTGTATTTGCGCGCCCTACAGGTATGAGAGCTGAGCATTTATGAGAAAATTTCTGTCAAGGATGATTAACTATTTTCTGTACTAAATGGCTTCTCAATTCTGCAGCATTATTCAGAGTTGCCCGATATCAAACGGGTCATTGTGAATACACATGCCATTGAACCATCGGTTGGTACTTAAATCCTTGATGTACTTTGACCAATGTGTAATGGTGTATAAGATGTGTTATCTAACTTTGAGGTGTACTTAGGCTCTCGTTGAGTTCTTTGGAACCGTTTCCAAAGAATGGGCTCTTGAGTGCATGACGGATCTTCTAGTTGTCAATCTTCGAGGCAATCTTCAGATTATTGTCCAGGTGAAGTCATGGTTTCTTGGACTGGCTTGTGGTCTTTGCAGAATTTATTAAAGTAAGGCTTACGGGAATGTTTTGTTGCAGGCTGCCAAAGAATATTCGGAGCAGTTGGGTGTAGATGCATGCATAAAATTATTTGAGCAGTTCAAGTCCTATGAAGGATTATACTTCTTTTTAGGCTCATATTTGAGTTCCAGGTACTCCCTATATTTTGCAGTTGCAGAAAATATAACTGGTCTTGACTGTATTCATGTCTTGAAATTTTTTCTTTTGAATTTTTTCTTTCTGGTAGTGAGGATCCGGTTATCCACTTCAAGTACATTGAAGCAGCTGCAAAAACTGGACAAATTAAGGAGGTGGAACGTGTTACTCGGGAATCAAACTTCTATGACCCAGAAAAGACAAAGAACTTTCTAATGGAAGCAAAGCTCCCAGATGCACGACCTCTGATTAATGTTTGTGATCGTTTTGGTTTTGTTCCAGACCTCACCCATTACTTATACACGAACAACATGCTTCGATATATTGAAGGTTATGTTCAAAAGGTAAATATATTGCTTGCGGTTGTTTCATATATCCAGCGGACTTCTATATGTTGAAAAAAGAATCAAATTGACGCCCCCTCTTCCTTCCCCTCTCTAGTGCTACATTAAATCTTGCATTTTTTGTTTTGTTTTGTTTGTGTTTGTGTGTGTGTGTGTGTGTGTGTGTGTGTGTGTGTGCGTGTGCGTGTCTTTTTTCTTTTTCATCAAGATGATTTAGGAATTAAGTTCTTCCTATCTTAATAGGTCAACCCAGGAAATGCTCATCTAGTCGTAGGACAGCTCCTAGATGATGAGTGCCCCGAGGATTTCATTAAAGGTCTTATTCTATCAGTTCGTTCTCTCCTTCCAGTTGAACCACTGGTGGAGGAATGTGAAAAGAGGTGAGATTTGTTCCTTATGCTTTGTTTGTTGATTTTTTCATCTGTCTCCTTCTTCTTATGGGTACTCTTGCTTTCGGTTGGCAGGAACCATCTCCGCTTACTCACTCAATTCTTGGAGCATCTTGTGAGCGAAGGAAGCCAAGATGTACATGTTCATAATGCTCTGGGTAAAATCATAATTGACAGCAACAACAATCCAGAGCATTTTCTCACAACTAACCCATTTTATGATTCTCGTGTTGTTGGTAAATATTGTGAGAAAAGGGATCCCACCCTTGCTGTCGTTGCTTACCAAAGAGGGCAATGTGATGATGAACTTGTAAATGTAACGAATAAAAACTCTTTGTTCAAACTTCAAGCAAGGTTTGTATACTTTCATTTGCTGTTAAGATTTCATTGTTGATCAAATTTCTCTGGTTGGGCGTGCTGATACTATTGGCCTTCTATTTCAGGTATGTGGTGGAAAGAATGGATGGTGACCTATGGGAGAAAGTTCTTAGTCCAGATAATGAGTACCGAAGGCAGCTCATTGATCAAGTTGTGTCTACAGCTCTGCCTGAGAGCAAGAGTTCTGAACAGGTTTCAGCGGCTGTTAAAGCTTTTATGACTGCCGACCTTCCACATGAGTTAATTGAGCTTCTTGAAAAGATTGTACTCCAAAACTCTGCTTTTAGTGGGAACTCAAATCTTCAGAATTTGCTAATTCTTACCGCCATCAAGGCTGATCCATCCAGAGTTATGGATTACATAAATAGGTTAGACAATTTTGATGGACCTGCAGTTGGAGAGGTGGCTGTGGAAGCACAGTTGTATGAGGAAGCATTTGCCATCTTCAAGAAGTTCAATTTGAACGTTCAGGCTGTGAATGTCCTATTGGATAACATTCGAACCATTGAGCGAGCTGTAGAATTTGCATTCCGGGTTGAAGAGGATGCTGTTTGGAGCCAGGTGGCTAAGGCCCAACTGCGAGAGGGTCTAGTCAGTGATGCTATTGAGTCTTTCATCCGTGCAGATGATGTAACCCAGTTTTTGGATGTCATACGTGCTGCCGAGGATGCAAATGCATACCATGATTTGGTGAGGTATCTCTTGATGGTAAGGCAGAAAACTAAAGAGCCGAAGGTTGACAGCGAGCTCATTTATGCATATGCAAAGATTGATCGGCTGGCTGAGATTGAAGAGCTTATTCTTATGCCAAATGTTGCTAATCTCCAAAATGTTGGAGATCGTCTGTTTGATGAAGCACTGTATGAAGCAGCTAAGATCATATATGCATTTATCTCCAACTGGGCTAAACTGGCTATTACTCTTGTTAAGCTAATGCAATATCAAAGTGCGGTCGACGCAGCTCGAAAAGCCAACAGTGCTAAAACATGGAAGGAGGTTTGTTTTGCATGTGTTGATGCTGAGGAATTTCGCTTGGCTCAGATCTGTGGTCTAAACATCATTATCCAGGTACTTTCCTTTCTAGTTTAACCTTTTTTAATTAAGTAGACGAGTAAAAATTTTGATTGTAAGAAAATTTTATGTTAATTGTGGTCCATAAGAGGTGCGAAGCCCTCACAACCATACTTTAAGGTGTTTTACTAAAGAGGAATTTGGTTGTACCTGTAAAGATTATTCTGTTGTTCTTTTAGTGCTTATGCCCATACATCCACTTTCAGGTGGACGATTTGGAAGAAGTCAGTGAGTATTACCAGAACAGAGGATACTTTAATGAGCTCATATCTCTAATGGAAAGTGGACTAGGATTGGAACGTGCGCATATGGGCATCTTCACTGAGTTGGGAGTTCTATATGCAAGATACCGTCCTGAGAAGCTTATGGAGCACATTAAATTGTTCTCCACCCGTCTCAATATTCCCAAGCTTATACGAGCCTGTGATGAACAACAGCACTGGAAGGAACTAACTTATTTATATGTCCAGTATGATGAATTTGACAATGCTGCAACCACTGTAATGAACCACTCTCCAGAAGCTTGGGACCACATGCAATTCAAAGATGTGATTGTCAAAGTTGCAAGTGTGGAGCTCTACTACAAGGCTGTACACTTTTACTTACAAGAACATCCTGATCTTATAAATGATCTTTTGAATGTTCTCGCGCTTCGTGTTGACCATAGCCGAGTAGTGGACATAATGCGAAAGGTTAGCTCACTACCTTGTTTTGCCACTTTTCTCTTCCAAGCTTTGGAGAGTGTTGTCTATTGTTTATGGTTTCAATCCTTGGATTTCAGGCTGGTCACCTCCGCGTTGTGAAGCCATACATGGTTGCAGTTCAGAGTAACAATGTTTCTGCTGTAAATGAAGCTCTGAATGAAATATACATAGAGGAGGAAGACTATGATAGATTACGTGAATCAATTGAACTGCACGATAACTTCGACCAGATAGGTCTTGCGCAGAAGGTATGTTTAAACTTTTCATCAGTTATTGGAAGTTTTTGATGCTAACTTGGATTTTTAACTTTTTTCACCTTGTTGATGTAGATCGAGAAACATGAGCTTCTTGAGATGAGGCGGGTTGCTGCTTATATTTATAAGAAAGCTGGAAGATGGAAGCAGTCTATTGCATTGTCAAAGAAAGACAATCTTTACAAAGATGCAATGGAGACCTGCTCGCAGTCTGGTGATCGCGAACTTTCAGAAGATTTGCTTTTCTATTTTATTGAGCAGGTCTGACTTAACAAATTTAAGATGATTAAATAGGGAAATAGTTGCAAATATATTTAGTTACTTGTTCCACTCGTTTTTTTTTTTATTATTTTTTTTTGGGTCAGGTCTAAATTCTTATTTTCATCTTTTTGAAATTGTCAGTACGTGATGTGTCAGCAATTTTACTTTTAGCCATGTGTGAGCGTTTTTACTTCTCAGAGCTAATACTTTTAGTTTTGCTTCTGTCTTTGCTCAAAAGATATATATATTTTTTTTCTTGTTTTCTTGGGATTATGGATTTTGGTGGTGATTGGGGGGGGGGGGGGGGGGGGGGGGGGGGGGGGGGGGTCTTCCGTTTTCACTTTAAGCTTCCTTCTTCCTTTTGTCTCTATTTATGAATTTTGTTGGATTTGATTGGTAAAGTTAGTGTTCACTCAAGAACATGTTCTTGTCCAATTTCATATGCAGGGAAAGAAAGAGTGTTTTGCGTCATGCCTCTTTGTTTGTTACGATTTAATCCGGCCAGATGTTGTCCTTGAGCTTGCTTGGCTGAACAATATGATCGATTTTGCCTTCCCATATCTCTTGCAGGTTTTCTTTGGCTCTCCCTTTTTTTTCCGTTTCACGTGTTAAATTTCAGTGTTTCTCTTTTGACCTCTATTTGATCATGTAACATTGCAGTTTATTCGAGAATATACAAGCAAGGTGGATGAGCTTGTCAAGGACAAAATTGAAGCTCAAAATGAGTTGAAAGCTAAAGAGAAGGAGGAGAAGGACGTAGTTGCTCAACATGTATTGCTCTTTTTTAAATCCTTGTCATTTATAGCTTTCTTATTCTTTAATTGTCTTCTTGGGTTATCAGTCAAATATCTCGATGTGGTTTCATTGTTTCGTCCGTCCATTTTTCAGATGCAAACTAAAAAATAATGAGATCTGCAAATAAGATAAAAGAAATAGAGGAAGACAGCTTGGTACATGACCTTTGCATGAACTTGCCAGTATATATATTTAGGCTGTGACTTCTGGCTGCTTTTAGGCCGCACCATAAGTAGCAGACATGGTTTGAAATGAGGTTTTAAATTGAAAGTTCTAAGTAATTTCTATGCTATTGTCTAGAAAAGTGAAAGTTAAAAACTCAGAAGACCGTCTTTATCATCTTCTAGATTTCACTCATAGGACAGTCTTTATCATCTTCAGCATTTCAGTCATCAGTTATTTTATCCCATGTGATTAGAGTTGTGTTTGAGTTATTGTGAGATATTAATTTTTATTTTGCTTGTGAAACATTTTTATGTGGTGACGAACTCGGTCTGAAACAAAATTACTGCTCTTACCATCTGCAGAACATGTACGCCCAGTTGCTGCCTGCTTTACCTGCTCCGCCGGGAATGGGTGGAGGCTTTGCAGCACCGTCAGTGCCAATGGGAGGTGTGGGGATGCCTCCAATGCCAGGTTTTGGAATGCCCCCGACGGGCTCCTTCTGAGTTCTGACTTCTGACCTTTGTGTAGCGCATTTTTAGATTAGCACAGTTAGAAAGCTTCGCAACTGGTACATGTGAAATTCAATACGTTCTCTATTCTCGGTTTCCCGTTTACTCCTTGAGGTTCATGCAAACGGAAACAATGTGGGATAATGCTTAGCATTGGCTTTGATGGCAGTAGGTGCCTTAGATGGGATTATGGTTATATTTTTCTTCGGGATAGTTTGGCTCATGCTTGCTACTTTTTGTTCGCTAGTCGATGCTGAGCCAAGAAATTGTCGTTAGAGAGATGTTCGTGAAGTGTAGGATGACAAATGTCTTAGCAAACTTGCATCGTGTATGGGTCATTTTGATAATGTTAATAAGCTCCAAATGCATTCTCCTGTCTTGAAATTTCTGAGCTCACCTTCTTCCCATGATAAGTAACTATTTCTTCTCCTCTGTCAGAATTTGTTTTCTTATTCTTGCTCTGTGATTTCTTTAGTCAAAGATGGCCTTGCGGAATTTGTTGTTGGCCTTTAGGAGTTTTCTCTATCCAAAGCCTCTCTCTTTTGATTGAGAGTGTATTCAAAGCCATTTTATTGACAACGTAAATTGGAGACTATTTGAGGTCGCAGGAGTTTTTGAATTAATGTGATTATAAAATGGTCTCTAGTTAAAATTTCCATGAGTTCTTCATGTGTGTGTATATATATAAGGTTGATCTCTTATCCGGTATCGGATAGTGCTCGACAATGTAAATTTTAGTTACTAAAAATGTAAATTCATATAGAAGGAAATGTAAAATAAGAAGGATTCACATTCACTTTAATTATATTCTCTTTTGTATGAATTTATATTTATAACAACTGAAGTTCACATTTACAGTAACTAAATTTCATATTGCTGGATATCATACGGTATTGGAAATAAGGCTTTGCGTATATATATTTGAGGAAAATTCATAGCATCCAAAAAAAATTTTAGTAATTTAAAATCATGTTAAAATAATTTGAAAATAGAAAACGTTGCAGGATAAAGAACTAATTAAAATGTTTCTTTAGAAAAATTTATGATAAGAAATTATATTTTAATTTTATTTATAAATATTATTGTTTTAATAATTGAATTTAATTTTCAACCGCTTCAAAGATATTTTGGAAGTATAATATATTTTCATTAAAGATAAATGACGTTGTTAGAGATATTTTAGAGAAAAATAATTTATGGTTTTTAATATTAAGTCCTTGTTTGGTGCATTGGTTTAGTTTAGTTTAGATCACAATTATTTTTGGTATGTTTTTAAAAAGTTAATCTCATTTTCATTATTTACAGTTACTGTTATAACTTTGTCACTCAAACTCAAAGTCCATAATTTTATATATACAAGTTTAAATGAGATTTTTTGAAAAAATTATATAGAATTTTGAGACGAACGAAACAAGTTTTATATTGAAAATTTTCTTTCAAACACATTTCAAGTTTTTTTTTAATGCAATTTTTAACTCCAGCAATTCAAATGTTAAAACGTTTCACCAAACGCATAACTCAATTCAATTCAAACCTAAAAATTCAATCCCGACCAGTACAGCAAACACTTGCTAAGTTATTTTATTTTCTTTTTTTCACATAATGTCAATGTAAAAATTGTGTTGCGTAACAAGAAAAAAAAAGTTCTCATAATATAATGAGTAAAATTCAAGGGAAAAATTAGATATCAATATAAAACTCGGCAATATGATTTGGAGAAAAAAGATTAGGATCATCAACTCTAAACCTAACTTTTGAGTATCAATCTATGTAGCATATAAGTTGTCATATTTTTATTATAAATATTTAAAATATTATCACATTAATTAATTATACTTACTAATAAAAATATGACACATGAGTTAGTGTTTAAAAAATGAGTATTGCGTGGTGTCTATAACATTACTTAATCTGTAGGTTTTGTTTCTTTTCTTTTGAATTTTTTTATTTTTTTATTTTTGAAAAAATAGCCATAATTATTTTGAACTAAAGGACATAACAAAAAGACAAAAAAAAGAAATCAATGAAAATTTTAGCACCACCTCGTTGTCGTGCGTAAACATCACGCCTAAAGCCCTAAGCCCTTAACCTTTGCCTCTCTCTTCCCCACTCTCTCACAAGTCACACACACACACTCTCTCTCTCTCTCTCTGAGCACTATAAAACCCCTCTTTTACCTTCCTACCATCGCCAGTACACAGCCAGCCTATCCCTAGCCCTGCTCTACTCTTCTCTACTGTATCTCTCTCTCTCTCTTTCTCTGCTTTTCTCTTCCCTAACATGTCGAGCAACGATCCCGAGCACCGTGGAGAGGAAGACGCCCCCGCCGCCGAGGACGAGGACACCGGAGCTCAGGTCGCTCCGATCGTCAAGCTCGAGGAGGTCGCCGTCAGCACTGGCGAAGAAGATGAAGAAGCCATCCTCGATCTGTATGTTTCTCTCTCTCATTTTCCGACGCTCGCCGATTTCCTAGGGTTCTATCGGCGATCTGTCAAAATCTAGGGTTTTGAATTTTGATTGTTGATGACTTGATTCTCTGTGTCTCCGATTTTTTTCCCTCACTTTCAGTAAATCGAAGCTCTACCGATTCGATAAAGAGGGGAATCAGTGGAAGGAGCGAGGTGCTGGCACCGTTAAGCTTTTGAAGCACAAAGAGAGTGGGAAGGTTCGACTTGTTATGAGGCAATCCAAAACCCTCAAGATCTGCGCCAATCATCTTGGTTAGTTCATTTTTTTAACTCTATATGTATATATATGCCGTAGGTTTATACTGTTGTGTGTATAATTTACTTTTGGCTATGGCTCTGATCTGCGATTGCTTGCTTGCAGTTCTTCCATCCATGTCTGTGCAGGAGCACGCTGGAAACGACAAGTCCTGTGTGTGGCACGCCTCTGACTTTGCCGATGGTGAATTGAAGGACGAGCTTTTCTGTATCAGATTTCCATCAGTTGAAAGTGAGTATGATCCGAAAGTTCATTTCGTAATTGATCTCTATGTTGGAAATGCTACCATATATGTTAATCGAAACTCTTGAATAACTTTTTTGAGTAATTGGATTTCATGTGAATTATGCACTCGGTTCGCAGATTGTCGTTTTGGAGTTGAATCTGGTTTATCTAATTGCATTTGCTACACAAGCTATTTTTTGTATAGATTAAACAAATCAGCATCATGTGAATTATGCACTTGGTATGCTATTAATATTGTTTTGGCGATGGTTGTACGTGAACTAGCTAATACAATGATCGCGCTTAGGGCTTATACCTCAGTCATACGAGACAGGTGCCTTCAATTCTTTAGAGCCTTTCTTTCTAGTTACGTTTTTACTTATGAGTTGGCTGCACCCTTGGGAAAATTGTCAAGCTTTAGAAACTTTTTGTTCTGCACTAGTTTGCTTTTTTGTTTTAATTAGTATGGCTAACCTAAAAACTTTTTTCCAATTCATCTCAAGTTAAACTAGTAAATCAGTGTAGCCTGAAAAGTGTTCTACATTGCTTACTGTAGTTTAGAGAATAGTGTTCTTTTTGCATATACGAAACTAAACTAAAGTGATACTTTTCTTGGATTTTCATGGAGCATATTCCATTTTTTTCTTCCTTGAGGGGCATATAGTATGATTTTCAATATCTTGGATGCCTGTCTGGCACACCACATTTGGATGTTATTTGTTGGTTTAAGTCAATCATAGAAGTTTGATATGTGGAGATATGTTGTTACGGTTAATTGTGATAAGTACTGGTTTTTTCTTCACCAATTCAATGCTTAATAACACATGTAAACATTATTTGAGTCTTTGTTTCAACTTTCATGTGTTCCATAAGTGTGAATTTTTAAGCTTTTGATGCATGAATTTGCTTCATTCAATTATAGAGCTTGCTAGGATATGACAAGAAATAAAGAATTGTGAGATGGAGTCTCCTGTCAAGTATTCATCTTGGCTTGTTATCTCACTCCAGTTCCTGTTTTTCCCTTTACTCACTATAATAAAATACTGGTTTGGAGTATATTTGCCCTTGCCAGAGACTTTGAGAATTACAGTGTCAAAGAAGAACTCAGCATGAATTGTCTACTGTGCTATTTGCTTTTTGATATCATTGCTGCTTTTTGTACGCATCAACATCCTTTAGTTTCTTAGAAAGAGATTTTATATTTCAATATCCATTTAAATATGGGCTACTTTCTAACCCTGAAGCACTCTATTATTGTTGTATACTGAACGAGTTTTTTGAGGGGTGTATACGTTTATTATCTTCTAGGCTATTGGAAGTGCTAAAATCTTGTTCCAAACTATACTGCTGGTTTCTTCTATCATGACCTTGAAGTGCCAACAGTTCCATGTGGCAGATAATTCTGTACATGGTATTGATGTTTGATGGTTGGCTTTTGTACCAGACTGCAAACTCTTCATGGAAACGTTTCAAGAAGTTGCTGAGTCCCAGCAGAAGAAGGAAGAAAACAAAGATGCTTCAGCAGCTGCTGGGCTCCTTGAGAAGTTGAGTGTTGAAGAGAAAAAAACTGAGGAGAAAACATCGGAGGAAGCCCCTGCTGTGGCCAAGGAGGATAAAGATGCTAAGAGTGAAACAGTAAAAGAGGACGCTGAGAAGAAGGAAGAGGAGCCTGCTTCCTCTACTTGAGAATGATTGGTATTATTCCTTTTGGAAACAAATGCATACTTTGGAATATGATGAGAGTAGTCTGCTTGGCCTTATTTTCACTCCTGCATTGGCATATCCATTCTGCTGTTGATCATTGGATTGTGATTTATGGGTTGGAATGCCACTGGTCTATGCGTCACTTGGTATTTCTGTCAAAAGTGGTCAAACTTTTGGGTCGTGTTTGAAGGTTGAAGATTGTAATTTTTTTTTTCTCTTTCAGTTTGGGTGTTGTCAAGAGAGTTTAACTAGGGTTTTACGACATTTATTTAATTGGGAGTTAAGTTGCAGGTTATGGCAGTGCTGCGAGAATTACCTGTTATTAGACGAGTTTTTGTTGGGATATAATTTCTTGATTTGTCCCGAGTCTCGAGCCATGTTTTGCGCAGAA
Source organism: Ficus erecta (assembly GCA_008635985.1). Taxonomy (NCBI): domain Eukaryota; kingdom Viridiplantae; phylum Streptophyta; class Magnoliopsida; order Rosales; family Moraceae; genus Ficus; species Ficus erecta. The sequence continues at coordinate 353,697 of BKCH01000624.1, read as the reverse complement.
ATTTGTTTTTCTTTTTCTTTCTCATTTATTTTTGTCGCGGTCTCCGAGTAATTCAAGCCCCTACTTAATATTTTTGGTCTATTTCTGTACTTTGGTGCGAAGAAATCTGTTCAGGCATGGAACGCTTCCACTCCATGTGCTATCTTAAAACCTTAAAAAGAAGAAAAAACCGAAAGCTCAGTTTTCTTTCTTTCCCTTTATTGTTTTCATTCTGGTGACTGGTGTACGGCCTAAAATTCAACAATTCACCAAGTGGATTTTTTGTTTCACTGTTTAAAATTGTTTTGTTACACATGTGTTATTGCTCATCTCTTCAAATTTTTTTAGATGCGTGGAACGAATTTTTTTGTTTTTTGTTTTGTGCTTTTTTTTTTTGTTTTTTTAAATTTTATTGGGTGCTTGAAAAGACGCCTGGAGTTTGAACCATATGACAATTCTACAGCAAACAAATGCTCGAGAGTGCGGTTGGACCTTTTGTAATTGCTACTTAACACGCCATTTTACCAAATGAAATCGCACCTTATTATATGATTCTTGAGCCTGCATGATATTTCATTTCCCGAGGCAAAATGTGTACATCACTTCATCTACTACAATTTCATTCTCCGTCTCAAAGCCAGGCTCACAATGCTGAAGCTCAACTTGTGGTGTGCCGGTAAGGCCATTGTGAGCCTTGCCAATCCCCGATGAGGTCCGAGGCTTGCCTTGCCGAAAGACCGGCTGCTAGGTTCGGCTTTGGTCTGGCCAAACATGGCCTCCTGTTGCTCTGGCCATAGCTCTTTTGCCTGTTGCGTGAAATGGTAAAGATTGGCAATATATATATTTGGGGGGGGGGGGGGGGGGGGGGTGGGGGGGGGGGGGGGGGGGGGGGGGGGGGGGGGTTGGGGGGGGGGGGGGGGGGGGGGGGGGGGGGAGGAATGGTTTTAATTTTGCTTGTAGATATGAAATTGGCTGTGTAGGTAACTATTTGACTGGTAGAAAGGATATGATAATCTTAACCCGTTTAGAAATGCATTGTGGCAATAAAAAAAGGCTGTTGCATTTTAGATTTATGGTAATGCCAATGTCATGGGCTTTGTCGCGCAAGAACCAAACGCCAAAGCACATGGAGCTTCCATGTTCTTTCCTAACAGGGGATTTGCAAGAATGCCCTAAATTTGGCACTTCCTTGTAATTTTGTTCTCCATAAGAGTAAAGTTAATAATTTTATCATTTCATAATATTTAATTACATAATTAAATTAAAAAAATAGTAAATAGACAAAAATACTGATATCTTTTTTATTTTATTTTATTTTTTATTTATTGAAATATTTTTTTATATATCTTCGACTCCATTCACCGGTCTGTTTCCGGTTGTCGGAAAATTTTTTGGTCATATTTCAATAAAAATGACTGGATGTATCCTGCTTCGCTTGCTGGTCGCTTGGATTTTTTTTTCCTTCATATTTCAACAAAAGATAACTAGATGTATCCGACTCCCGTCATCGGCGTCGATGTTGGTCACCAGAGAGATTCTATTAGACTCAAAAATGGATTATAACAGAATATATATTTTTTAGATTTCAACAAAGATGACCGGACGTATCCGGCTCCGATAGTCAAAGAGATTCTATTAGAATCCAAAAGGGATTCTACTAGAATCCAAGAAAACAAAATGGATTCTGATAGAATGCAAAACATGCAAAAAGGATTTCGATAGAATGCAAAATGAATTTTACCAGAATCTGATAAGGCAAAACGAATTCTGATAGAATCCAAAACGGTATCTGATAGAATCCAAAACGGGTTCTGATCGAATTCAAAATGGATTCTCATAGTTTTTTATTTCGTATATCCAGTTGAAATGCAAAATCGTTAACGCTTTTATTTTCACCATACAATACCAAAATTTTTCCCGGCAACTGACGAACAAATCACCAAAAAATAAACCAAACCAACAAAAATAAATTTTCTTGTCAAACAAACCACCGAAAACAAGCAAATCATTCACAAAAAAAACACACATGCATCCAATGAATTCTATCAAAATGTTCAAGTACTTTTCCAAAGTTAACAACACTAAAATTATTAAATTTATTGTGCCTGTTGTTATACTTGGTTCTGTATCAAAGAGATGGTCTGCATCTGGTTGGCATCTTGATTGGATTATGACCAATGATCCCAATGGAATCCTTAAAAAACTAGGGTCCTCTTTCTCTTTAAATCTCTCTAACTTTATATGTAATTATATACATATACATATATGTGCATGTGTATAGGTGTGAGTGAGTGTGTGTATATAATATATAAAATATACATCACTGAACAGAAAACACAGTTCATCAAATCAAGTAAGCAAAGTGAAAAACAAAAGAAATTTATATCGATTTTCAAACCAGAAACTTCAAAATACTTTTCTCTGTACATAAGTATTGTATTTAATTAGAATCCGTTTTGCCTTCTCTGATTCTGGTAGAATCCATTTTGCATTATATTAGAATTTTTTTTGTCTTCTTGGATTCAGAAATAATCCAATACCGTTTTAGATTCTGATAATATTCATTTTGCATTAAATCAGAATTCGTTTTGTATTTTATCAGAATTCATTTTGCATTCTATTAGTAACCGGCTGGCAACCAGTGACTTGCCGGCAATCGGCGACCGGAGACCGGCCGACGACCTGTGACTAGTGACTTGCCAGCGGCTGGAGATCGGAGACCGACCGGCGAACGGAGTCAGAAATGTATGAAAACTATCTCAATAAATAAAAAAGAGAAGAAAATAAAGAGATAATGGTATTTTTATCTATTTACTATTTTTTATTTAGTTATTTAATTAAATGATATAAAATAGTAAAATTATCAGCTTTACTCTTATAGAGGGTAAAATTATAAAGAGGTGCTAAATTTATAGCTATTACCCTAATTTTCTCTTTAATAATTTGTTTCAAAGTGCATATGTGTTATCACCTAAGGATCCCTCGTGCCCTTTTCAGTACTTGCTCTCTGGTCCATTCCCTGAAACAGTTTAGTATAGGGCCCTTCAATTGGGACTCCTTTTCATTTCAGGTTAATTTCCACTATAAGAGCCGTCATTTTTAACGAAACGGCTAAACAGTTCTTCTCAAGAACTACTATATAAAATCTCCAACTTTTTTCCCCCCCTCTCCTTTTTGCTTTGATCTCCCTTTTATTATCAGTTCAAATTCTATTTCCATAGAATTCAGATAGCCTTCATGTCAAGTATCGAGACACCAGCTTCTCTTCCAAAAAGCAAAACGATCTTTCTGGAGGACCAGTGTGACCGGTGTCCTATATGCCAGCTAAGTGACATGCACACGTGCTGAACATCCGAGCATTGATAACGATCACCATAGACCCCATTCCATACACATGCTCGGAAGCCGACGTTTTACCTTTTGTCCTTCAAAATCAACCAATCGCGCCCCTATTCCAGAGGATAAGGCTTTGCATTTTTCATTGCCCATATGCATTTTAATTATTATTATTTTTTTTTTGGGTCAAAAAGAGGAACGAGAGTCCTCATGCTCTATTATCTTATTAAATAATTTAAGAGAATCATAAGTGAAATCATATTTAAACTTGACTTATTCTCTTATCAAATTCAATCAGTTCATCATAAACTCATATTTTTTAATAGAGAATGTTAATTTTAAAGTTGATCTCAGAGTGAGAACGTGAGGATTCAAATTCTAGTATTGAGATTTAAAAATAAGGGGGAGGGGAAAAAAAAATTATGCCACCATGCTTGGTGTTATGCCCCTTTTAATTTAATTGGGAGAAAAAAATAGTGAGAAGCCAAGTGACCTACCAATTCTAAAGAGGGCCAACGCCACGGCCAAACATTGAATCCAAATGGGGACATATTTATAAAGAGCCTTAAATATTTTGACGTAGAGGCCTCACCTAACGGGGCTATTAACATCTTTTCTAATCTCTCTCTCTCTCTCTCTCACCATCTCTCTCTCTCTCTCATTCTCATACAGTTGTTTGTCAATTTTTTCATCCCATGCAATGTACTCTTATCGGTCACAAACAACCGTACGGTTGGCAAGCCCCCCCATCCCAATTATGCCGCGAGAATCCAACCAAAGAAATAGTACCCCTTTTGCCCTTGTTGACGTTACAAAAAGGCTGATATAGATTGATGCATACATACATACATACATACATACATATATATATATATATATATATGACTCAATATCATAGTTCTTATTAATCAGTATCATAGTCCAACTACAAGTCCAAACCCATAAACAATTATTTATCTCATAATGCAATGTGATAATAATGTGTATTGTACAGTCACTACCCCCCATTGGTTTTTCTTTTGGACTATCTGAAGAAAACGAACACAGTTGGATTGCACTGCCGATTGGTTGTTTTATATATGTATACATATATATAGACATACACACACATTCATATATATATATATATATATATGATAGTATACGCATGTATACAAACATGGATCAGTCGTAAATGCATCTCCTTTGCGAATTCTGACTTTGTTTTTGTTTTTTTTCCTCCAATAATGTAACCTCACACTCTAGCTATCTGGACTCTGCACCCTTTCCAAACAGTCAGCATCAGTTGCGAGCGTGTGATGAGCTTTATTTATCTAGATTGAGAAAACAACCTTTTTTGTTTAAATAACAAATTAAACATCATATATGTATATATATATATAGTGTTAGTCTCGTAAACAGTACCACGCATCATGTGATATTTGTGACTTTTTATGTAAAAATTATAACAATTAATTGACTTACATGTAACTTTTAATTTAAAATATTGTCACATAATATTGTATTGATATTAATATAAAGAATAAATATCAGCGAAAGATGTCACATTCGAATTACCTAATTAGTACATAACATAACACAAGCATGGTTAGAAGTGAGCTTTGGGAAGGGTGGCTTATTAGAGACTGTTTGTATACATATATGATTCTATTTTGGTATGCACTAATGCAATGAAATTTTAGTTTCTTGTGCTAAATGGTAATGCATATACGTCAAAAAAATCAATCACTAGTTGTATTTTGTATTTTGGCTTTCCGAATTTGATGAAAATCCCGAAAATAGAAGCCCCTTCAAATTAGTGATGTGTCATCGTAACACCAGGTTGTTCTTTTTTTTTTTTTTTTTTTGGTTTTTTTTGTGGGGGGGGGGGGGGGGGGGGGTGGGGGTGGTGTGGTTGTCTAAAACTAACTTGCTAGATAGAGACGGTGTTTGTTACCTATAGGATTGGAAAAGATGGTCATGCTCAAGCTCATATTTCACTGAAAGATTTGATAAGATTAGATAGGTGTCCATATATATATATATATATATATATATATAACACAAGGTCGAATGATTCTCGACTTTCTCGGGAATCTCAGTGATTGAAGGGACCCTTTGGATGAAATAATGCCAAAGAGACAGAAACGCCTCTCCAGCCACTAGACAAGATTTTGCCTAAAAGTCGAAACCCTTTTATCTTTTTGGACAATTACGTGGTGGGGTGTGGAAAAATATGTTATTAATAAAGTACAGTGTGGAACATTCTATGATAAATATTTCACAACTTATCATATATATATATATATATATATATTAAAATTAAGGATCTAATAATTTAGAACTGTGACTATTGATGCAGCGTTTATATCATTGTTTCATACTTTTTTTTTTTTTTTTTTGCCTATCAAGATCAAAATAAGAGCCCGTTTAGGATTCCGTCTCTAGACGGAATTTTGGCTACTCAACTTCAAAACTCTCAAATCTAAATCTCATTTTTTTCTATTCTATTATTTAAAAAAAACTGCGTAATTTTCTTATTTCAAATCGAAATGAGATGATTTTTGTGTCAAAATGCTCATAACGATGAGATGAACAAAATAAGATCTATTTTGTATTTTTTTTATCATATTTTAAATTTTTGTACTATTTTTTATATAACAGTTAATTTCTAATTTACATTCGAATCAAACATATATTTCCAAACCAACTTTCAAAACTTATCTCCAAAAGTTTCCCAAACGGTCCTACGTGTTATTTATTTCTCACTAACTTTTGATGCACTGAACATATTGCATTTCCAAAACTTCTATTTTGCAGTAGTTGCACAGGCTGCTTTTGTCTAGTTCTTAGAGATTTCCCAAGTTAAATAAGAGGGGTGTTTGCCCCTCCACTTAATTAATGATCTATATATAAATTGTGCTAATAATCATCCTCTGTAGCAAAATGGGTTCTTTAAAAAAAAAAAAAAAGAAAAAGGGTTCTTGTTTTAATATTGCTGTTTCTTTTTCGATAATGATGTGAATGAAAGAAAAATAAAAGAGGAGAAAATGTCAAATATGGTGGATGCCCAAATCTTATTGTAGTCTCATGAGAAATAATGTGTCAATAAATGATAGTAAACTAAGTGCAGCACAGATTATAGGAAGCCTTTCGGTCCATTTATTTCAGCTCAGAGATGGCCACAGCATTATTGGCCACTAGCTCTGTGTTTCATAACATGTTATTATAAAGTCCACTTTTCATGAATTGTAAATGTTTTTTAGAGCAAAGGAAATTCAGCAAACGTGTTTTAGGAGAACATTAGGATGGTTCAAATCCTATATATAAACAAGATTGCTTACCTAATATCGTTTGAATCTACGTGTGGTCTCAGTCAAATTTTGATTCACTGGTACTAGAGCTGCCTAAACCATGACATGAACGTCAAACTAACGTAAAACTGTCAAGGAGACTTTTCTTTCTTTCTTTCTTTCTTTCTTTTTTGGTACAACTTTGATCAAAAAACGCATAACAGATATATATCAGAAACTTTTTATTCTACTTGCTTTTTTATTTTAAAGAAATTTTAATTAGATCTAATGGTAAAAAAACGTAACACGCACCTTAATTATGTATGAGATCCTACCGTAAAAAAAAATAATAATAATAAGTATCGAAGTTTCCTATACTGATATGAACATGAAACTAACCTAACATGGTTTACAATTAAATAAGGATATTTTTATCGTATGTTATGAAAAATACACGGATAGACTATCAGTAGAGCTTTATTTTCAGTCATCAGATCTGTATTGACAAATATATGTTCTATATTTTTTAAAAATTTTATTTTGATATGATTTTGATAAAATTTAATGGTTAAAAATATAACGTGCACAGTTTGCATAAGGTCCTACAGGAAAACGACTCAATAAATAAATAAATAAATAAGTAAAATACAAGATTAGTGAAAAGCCAACATTACCCAAATAGAGCTTGTTAAGCAAAAGAGAAGAATGAAGCCTAAATTTGACCAAATGCAAGGCTATGATCTCAAAACGAGGAAGAAAGATTAGGAAAGAGTTAATTTAGTTAAACACGTAATGCACATCTTTATGGTTTTTGAAATACTATGTTAAATTACGTAGGCATCAGGTAGGGTAGGATAATTAGACGGTGATTCAAACCAAAATACTTTCTTTTTAGTGGCTTAAACTCTTTTGTTTACTTTAAGGACAAGACTAAGGAAACTGAACGGAAAATTAAACACGGTTTTAATAAGAAAGTCATTTTGACCGCCTGATTAGGACCTTTCTTTTGGCTTTGCCTTTTTGTGGGCATATACTAAAAAAATAATAATAATAATAATAAATAAATAAAAAATAAAAAATAAAAAATAAAAAATAAAAAATAAAAAAAAATCTCTTAAAACGGTAAATAGAACAGAGAAATTTAGAGGGAAAATACTAATACGAAGTTTGAGAAGAGTTAAGTAAAAGGCATCGAATGCACTTCTGCCATGTCTGTTAAACTAAACACTTGCCACTTTTCTACTTACTACAGCTCTTACTTCTAACAGACACTCTCTCTCTCTCTCTCTCTCTCTCTCTCTCTCTAAATTGCCTATATATCTTCCCCTTCGACGGCTCGTCTTGTACCTCTCTCTCTCTCTCTCTCTCTCTCTACATTCATAATAAACCATGAACCCTTCTGAAGACTCTGTGGAAGAAGGGATATGTCAACGGGTACTCCTCTCTTTTTCTCCATTTTCTTACATTTTCCTTTGTTCTTTCTCTTGTTTAATTTACATCACTGTTTGTGGTCCTTTGTTTTTTAGAGGGAAATGCTTCACTTTCAGTCTGATGTGCTAGGCTTTTTGTTTTGTTTTGTTTTGTTTCTTTCTTTCTTTCTTTCTTTCTTTTCTTCCTTTTTTTTTCCCCTGCTTTCTGGTTGAATTTGAATCCTTTTAATTCTCAAAAGGGTTCTGTTTGAGGCTCAAGAGAACAGTTGTCAATGTAGAAGAAACTTTTACAGGTTAACTTTTTGTAGGTTTGGTAGGCCAAAAAGCTCATAGATTTTTCAGCCACTCATTGTCTGGTCCAAGTTTCTGCTACATTTTTGGATGAATTAAACGCTGAGTCAATATGGGCACTGAATGAAATCTTTGAATTTTTTTTTTTTTTCTTTCTTATCCCTGCTTTTCTCAAGGGACTTGATGTTTTAAATTTGAATGAAAAGTTAAAAGGGTGTGAACAAGCTGACAGTTCAGCTCAATTCGGTTTGAACCACCTTGTATGGAACAGATTGTTGTTATCAACATGGAGAGGGAATGATTTGATCAATGTTCTTTTAAGGATTTTGTGATGCATCAACAGCATCACTTGATCATAAGGTGCGCCCATGTGGTCCCGGACCTCGAAGAAGGCCCGGACCTTTCTGTACCCGTCGTAGAAGATAGGCCTAAACCGGTAGAGCTCGGAAAGTTCACTCTCGGGCCTGGTCATGGGTGATTGATAGGATTAGATTGCGCCTGTTCTTGTTCCACTTGTGAGGATTTTGTTTTTGCTGTCAAATGAGGTGAACACCTGAATGGAAAATCGGAATTAGGCTCGTCAGTTCTTCAACACTTGAACTGGTTAAGCCTTTTTGTTTTGGTTTCTTCTAAGCCATTTATTTTATTAATTCTATTAAGAATTCTTTATTCGTATTTTCTTGTATCAGAACTTGAAGAGGGTGTCATGTACAACGGTGCTAACATTAGCATATCAAAGTCTTGGAGTGGTTTACGGCGACCTCAGCACCTCCCCTCTCTATGTTTACAAGACCACCTTCTCTGGGAAGTTGAGCCTTCACGAGGATGATGAGGAGATTTTCGGGGTCTTTTCATTTATCTTCTGGACATTTACTCTCATTGCTCTCTTCAAGTATGTTTTTATCGTAATGTCAGCCGACGACAATGGCGAAGGTAGTTAGAACTTGCTTAATTTTCATGATTGAGCTTGGGAAGGTAACTGATTAATGTTTGACGTGAAAATTTATTGTCGTTTATTGCATTTCATGCAGGTGGTACCTTTGCCTTGTACTCCCTTCTCTGCCGTCACGCAAGAATAAGCGTTCTACCGAATCAGGAATCCGTGGATGAGAAATTGTCTGCTTATGTAACGGTAGGCTCCAATGACACATGGCAGAGTTCGGCTCTGAAGCTAATATTTGAAAAGCACCCGAGATTTTGCCGAGCTTTCTTGGTTTTTGTTCTGCTTGGAACCTCTATGGCAATTGCTGATGGAGTACTAACTCCTGCAATATCAGGTGACTGGATCTTGTCTACAAACTGCTTTGACCAATGATTTTCTCTCTCTTTCTCGATTCGAATAGTTTCCTATAACGCAATGGAATAAGAAACTTTTTCATATTCTGTAAGATATCTTGTTTGCGTTCTAGTAGGTTGCAATATTTAGAGATTTGACATTTATTTCTCTTTTCAGTTCTTGCAGCTGTCTCGGGAATTAAACTCAAGATCGCGGAACTGCATGATAGTGAGTCATCTTCTTCTTTATTTTATACAAATAATTAACCTCTAAATTTTGCCACCATAATTTAAGGTTTCTTTTCTGTTATCTTCTCTTACAGATTACGTTGTCATAATCTCGTGTGTCATTTTGGTGGGGCTTTTCTCCCTTCAGCACCATGGGACACACAGAGTTGCTTTCATGTTTGCACCAATTGTCACAGCCTGGCTTTTGTGCATCAGCGGAATAGGCATATACAACATATTCCACTGGAATACACGCATCTTTCACGCACTGTCGCCTGTGTACATGTTCAAGTTTCTTAGAACTACGGGTGCTGAAGGATGGGTGTCGTTAGGCGGCATAGTCCTTTCAATCACAGGTATATCTCCTTTGCACTTGTGATGCAGTTTAGTGGTTTACTTGCTGCTAAAATATAAAGCTACTGGAAACTTTTCTCTGGAATCCTATCTCAGGTGTGGAGGCAATGTTCGCTAATTTAGGCCATTTCTCTCCTCTCTCAATTAAGGTAAGTTTACATTTCTTATTCACTAATTCGGACAGTAATGTTTTGGGGTGTTTTAAACTTATTTGATTTTCTATATCACTTGATCTCAGTAATTTAATTATTGCAGATAGCCTTCACATTTCTAGTATATCCGTCACTGATTCTTGCGTACATGGGCGAGGCTGCATTCCTCTCTAAGCACCATGAGGATATTCAGAGAAGCTTCTATAAAGCCATACCAGGCAAGAAGTAAAACAAATAGCGTTTTCCCAATTCGGTTAAAGTAATATTTTTGCCACCCTTTTTGAGTGTCGGCATTTATGTCAAATTCGTCATTTTTCGCAGAAGCTGTGTTTTGGCCGGTGTTCATTGTGGCCACTTTTGCAGCAGTAGTAGGAAGTCAGGCAGCAATCTCAGCTACCTTCTCCATAATAAGCCAATGTTGTGCCCTGAATTGCTTTCCCAGTGTGAAAGTAGTTCATACTTCGAGCAAAATATACGGTCAGATATACATTCCAGAGGTCAATTGGATGCTAATGTGCCTTTGTTTAGCTGTGACAATTGGACTTAGAGACACAAATATGATGGGCCATGCATACGGTAAATTTCTAAAACTTCTACATAAAAAAGTATTCGGAATTTTGAAATTTACCACGACTGAACAAAGTAAAATAATTTTGCTCGGTTTTGTAGGACTGGCAATCACCACAGTAATGTTTGTGACAACATGCTTAATGGCTCTAGTGATGATAATCGTGTGGAGGAGTAAGATAATAAGTTCCTTAGCATTCTTGGTGTTTTTCGGATCAATCGAGCTGCTCTACGTTTCGGCTTGCCTCAACAAAGTCCCAGAAGGTGGATGGATCCCAATTGTGTTGTCTTTGATCTTTACGGCTGTAATGTTCATATGGAACTACGGATCACTCAAGAAACACCAATTTGATGTGGAAAACAAGGTGTCCATGGACAGGATAGTGGCCTTGGGGCCTAGTCTTGGTATGGTTCGGGTCCCTGGAATCGGACTCGTTTACACCAATCTAACGAGTGGTGTCCCAGCTGTTTTCGGACACTTTGTGACTAATTTGCCTGCGTTCCATCAGGTGCTAGTTTTCATATGTGTGAAATGTGTCCAAGTCCCCTATGTGAGCGTAGACGAACGCCTTCTCATCACTAGGATGGGGCCAAAGGAGTATAGCATGTTCAGGTGCATTGTGAGATACGGTTACAAAGACCTCCTCCAAGAGAACTATGACTTCGAGAATATACTAGTCTCTGGAATAGTACAGTTTGTAGAAAAAGAGGAAGAATGTGATCAGACACAAATTACAGAATGCTTCAGAGACTTTGACAATCCCGAACACACTTTTATCAACTCAGATCAAGAAGAGCACACGGTGCAACCTTCCTGTGATTTCCAAGGCATGAAATCCGTTGGCAAAGATGAGTCTCTGCAGATACTGAACGCCAAAGAATCCGGTGTCACTTACATTCTCGGGCATTCCTACGCCAAGTCGAAGAAATCGTCATCCATTTTCAAGAAGATGGCCATCGATGTAGTGTACACTTTTTTGAGCAAGAATTGCAGAGGGCCTGATGTTGCTCTGAACGTGCCACACACTTCTTTGCTAGAAGTCGGTATGGTTTATTATGTCTAACCACTAAAAAAGGAAACATTACCAATTACCATTCCACAATAATTAGATGTAACAAAATATGTCTAGTAAACACTCAGGGGTATACACATAAACTGTTTAAAGTCAGAAAAGGTTTTTTTTTTTTCTTTTTGGTCACTGACAACCAGGATGTATATTGTTCATATCCGGAGAGAATAAAAAGAAAAAACATGTAGTAGTTCTTACAAAGTTCTTGTCCATTTCCGGTTTTGATTGCCTATCTTGAAGGTTTTAGAAGGGGAAAAGATCTCTATTATGAATGCAAAATAGATTAGAGTATATAATTTAGAAGACATTTATATGAATGACCAACAAAGTTTAAAATAAATAAATAAAGAAATTAACTCAAACCGCGCTTATTAAATGATTAACAAGAGTATCAAAAATTACCTCAAACCGAGAAAAAAATCCCCCAATAAAAGCAGAGAAAGAGTCAACAGAGGGGAAAAAAAAAATAGTAGCTCTACCATGCCGCAACATTATATTGGTGCAAGAAAGATCGAAAGAAAAGGTCGAGAAACAGATAGAGAGAGGGAGAGAGAAATTTGTCAAACTGAAATCCTTCAAAATTAAAATTTACAAAATGACCTTTTTATTTTGGAATTGAACAACTAACTTCGTCGCTCATTGTTAAAAAATATATATAATCATTCTAAAGTCATTTAATGAAAAAAAAAATTTTGAAGTCATTTAAAAAAAAAAAAAAGTGCCAAGCCATTTTGCAAATTGATGATGAGAAAGAGCAAATCAGAGTAGAGAGAAACATATAGGTTTTTTTTTTTTTTTTTTCTTCCTCAACGAGCAAAACAAGCTTAATGAAGGGTAAAATTGGGTAAGCAACAATAATAAAATTTTAAAAATCCCATTTACCACTAACATAAGCTTATATGCTAGTATTTAATTCCAAACTGCAGCTTTAGCCCCCAAAAGTTTTTTTTTTTTTTTTTTTTTTAAATTTTAATGCAAACTGTAGAATATAAACATTCACCTAGGAAAATGCAAAAACTATAAGCAAACAGTAGAAACTTCAAACTCTAGAGATCAAAAAAGATTCTCTAAGTCCCATAAATCCAAAACTCTTGAAATCATTTAAAAACAAGCAAAAAGGCGGGAAGCAAAACGACAACAGCAACTAGTCCACCCAGCAACATCTCTGTAAACCTGAATCAAGAAAACCAAAATTGAAATCAGAATTACAATTTGATTCAAACAACACAAAACATAAAGCATAATAACATATAACAATTTGTCAAAAAATAATAATCAGATCCACAAAGCAATTCAAAAAGCATAATAATAACATATTCACAAATGAATACGAATATATCACATTCACGAACCATAGTGTTTTTAACAACTTAAAAAGCATATACAAGGAGGGGAAAAAAAAAATTACCAGATTCACAAAACTGCAAAACAACAATACATATAAGTCAATAAAACACTAAAACACTAAAAAAGCTATAGACAATCTGTTATTGAGTTGGTTCCAGTTCCTCCAGGTATCCAATAGTTGGCCCTCCCCATTTACGGATGCACTTGCTGAAAGTTCAAAATAAAACTGTTATTGAGCACTGTGATTTCTGTTTCACAAGGAACTGAAACTAGTTATGCAATGACTGTATAACGAAGAATAATAATAAAATTTAAAAAAAAAAAAAAAAAAAAAAACTAATGAGATTTTTCACCCTATATTTCTGATTTTTCTAGATATGCTTAAGGAAGTTTTACCGTCCTTGGAAGATAATACACAAGCGCAAGCATAAGTTTTTTTTGTCTCTTTTAATCACAATACAAGTGCAATTTTTCTTCTTTAAACTTCCTTACATGACCAGTAAACAAAAAAAAGTTGGGAAAAAAAATTCTTACACAAGAAAAATGGGATTTAAAAGCAATTATGCATGATGAGTTACAGTCGATAGAATATAATTTGATAGAAAAGTCAGGGAGAAAAAAAAAAAAAAAAAGCTTAATTGTATTTTTAAGAGAAACGGGGAATTGAGAACCGACTTGCCAGGATAATCAGTGTCAAAGCAGTAAAAGAAATGAAAATCTGATTATCTTGAAAGAGAAGTTTCATTCAAAGTAAACCACGAAACATAACAGAGGATAAAGAAAACAACTAATGGGATAACATAAAAACTAGTAAATTAATTACAGAGTGATGGAAAAACTTAAACTAGAAGGTCAACCAAGTTAAACAGTAACTTAGGTAAACTGCAGTGAAATAGGGGGTCATTCGGGTCTTCTTTAAGACTAATATACGAGGTTAGCTGCGGAATTGTTTTGGGAAGGAGAGTCAGCCGCTGCCTTCTTATTTGACATCAGAGTTGGCATGGCTGGTTGAGCCGGAGAACATCCTGGATTTTCTCTCAATTTTTACATGAATAATCAATTTTTAGATGCGACAAAATAAGAAAAATATAAAGTTTTTAAACTTGGTCACGGGTGGCTCCGTCCTAGTTAGAAGTTTGAAAAAGTTTTGGACTAAGCTTAGGGAGATATATTGGAGTCTCAGATTTCGATTTCGAAGGTCCACCAGTCAGCATTGAACTTAGGGCTTAGTTTACGGCATTAAATTTTCTTCTCTCTTAATAATTCTTCTAAAAGCAGCATTAATGTTTTAATAATTTACAGTCCTCCTTTATTATATTATCCTCGGCACCAGCAAATGTATACTGGAATATACATAGAAACATAATTAGTAAGTGTTTTTAATTAAACGAGAAGAAAAACTAATAAAACATAATATATACAAGCAAAATAAAAATAAAAATAAAAATTTAATCACCACCCTCCAACCCACACGTTGATGTAGCAATTTTTGCAGAGTACGTTGACACACTTGCACAGATTCAATGGACATTCACAATAATAGTCTATACCCATAGAACCTAGCATATTGGCGCTGAAAACAAAATTATTCAAATTAAAAAAATATATTTGTAATCACTATAATGTTTTGGTGATTGAAAAATATTTATAATTTTATTATTAAAATAAAAAAGTGATAGTTGCGATGAAAGCTAAAGGAACAAGAAGACAAAGGAGATATTTTTAATGAATCATCACGCACGTACTCCCTGGGAAACAAGATCGTCGGCAGATGCAAGATCAGTTTTTCAGTTTTTGCAACGGAAAATTCCAGAAGCATTATTCTGTTGCAGAGAAGCGATCGGAAAAGGCCAGGGTTTGCCCCCTAGCCATGTTTAAGGGCGGAGCGATATGACGGTGGCTCCGGCCATGACTGTAGATTAGCCACTTACATTCGAGCCGGAGCCGGAGCCGGGGCAAAGTTTGGAAAAGCCCCTGGGGGCCATTCCAATGAAATAGAAATATGCCTTGACCAGGATTTGTTTTCCATGGCTTTGAGTTTGGGCAGACGTACAGAATGGGTACAGTAAAACCTTATTTACCTTGGATTAATTAGTAAAATCTTCACAGTCCCAATGTGGACCGATTTGCATCAAAAGAAAGGGAAATGACTAGGCACTCGTCATTTTCTTTCCCAATTAATCTGTGTATTTACTTACAAAATAACAAAAAATAAGAAATTAAAAAGGAAAATGTCAACCTTTATATTCATATTGATTTTTTGCTTATCTTAATAAGGACCGTTTGGGAGACTTTTCGAAATGGAGTTTTAGAGGTAGGTTTAGAAATAAGTACGGATTGATAATAAATTATAATAAAGAAAATAACCCAAAAAAATTAAAATGTGTTCGAAAAAATATATAATATATATATTGTCTTGATTATCTTATCGGTACGAGTATTTTGACACAAAAATCATCTCATTTCGATTTAAAATAAAAATGTTAGAGACTTTTAAAATTTAAGTTTTTGAAATGAAAGAAAGAGAAAGTGAGTTGTAAATTTAAGAGTTTTGGAGTGGAGAAGCCACCACAGACAGGCTTTCATGTGATAGTCTTTTTATTGTGTAAAAAAATATTTTATTAATTACATTAATAAAATTAATATTACTAAGTTAGTGGGCACTATAATGAGAATATGATTGTTTTCTTTTATACCATCCAATAAATAAAGTATACACTCAAAAATGAATTAATGATCCTCATTTCTATTCTTTGAAAAAAAATATATTATTTCCATTTATAATTGATATGGAGTATGTTAATTATGTTATAAAAGAGATTATTTTTATTTACGGCTATGTAAGGTATGAGCATTCTTAACGTGTT
This sequence comes from Ficus erecta, assembly GCA_008635985.1. Taxonomy (NCBI): domain Eukaryota; kingdom Viridiplantae; phylum Streptophyta; class Magnoliopsida; order Rosales; family Moraceae; genus Ficus; species Ficus erecta. The sequence goes on along the minus strand of BKCH01000624.1, from coordinate 337,529 downwards.
TTAAAGTAAATTTATTAAAAGCATAAAATTGTAAGTAAGAAAAATTTTATGATTTGGTGCAGTTAATCATTGATTGACCAATATTTATATGTATTTTTTATTGATCGATTGTGATCAATCACTTATTAATTATCATTTTAGTAAATAAAAAAAATCGATAAATCATTTAAATAAGTATTTTAAATTGTCTATTTAAGAATTTTTATTTTTTAATAATGTCTGTTAAATTAAATAAATGACAGTTTTATACTACTAATTACCATCTAACAAACTACTAAAACAAACTCTAGTAGTCAGCTACAACACTCTATGCCCCCACATCTTTAAGCTAACTAACGAAACTAGAAAGAGGAGTTACTATAACAATGAAATAAAATAAACTAAAAAAAAAAAAAAGAAATCATTGGCTCTGTACTGGGCTGAAGAACGACACTTCCTCTTCATGTGTTGTGAGCTCAACATGGTCCATACACATGAAATGCACATTAACGTAACAGGGTCCAAATATATATACATATATATATATATGTATGTATATGTATATGTATATGTATATGTAGGTATAAGTGAATAATAGTGCAGTTGTAGAGATTTGAACAAGACATGTAGAAATACCATTTTGCACCTCTTTTGTGGACCATTTGTTTTTAGTTTATTATTTCATTCTTTAGGACGCAATGAATTAGGTTTGGACAGAGCTAGTTGTTATCAGGCACTTCCACTTGATGCCTTTTTGATGTAAACAGTAAAGGTCCTGTCCTTCCTTTCATTTGATAAAGTATGGTAGGGCAACAAAGTACGGTCAGTGTTTGTGTACACAACTCTTAGGGACTCAATAATGGCTGTGCTTTAATTAGGCGGCGGGAATCTGCCGGCTTGGTTGAGATTTTTGTTTTTGTTTTTGTTTTTGGATACATTAAAGTAGTCCTAAGATAAGAAAATATGCATGTTTTGAGACACCAAAAACGAAAAAAACGACACTAAAATATTTTCACTTGTTTTCATTTGCTGATCCTGAACCTAACTCGAGAACTTACCAAATATTTTATGCTTTTAGATTGCAAACCAAATGCAGTTTTCTGGTTTTAAAATTCCCAAGCATCTCCTAAACATGTTTTCAAAAACACATTTGCCATCTCACTAATTACAAAGTTTTGTTTTTAAGATCAGTGGTTCCAAAACAGAGAAAACAAATCATTAACCTAACACTTGACAGGCTCGTAGTTTTGGCAGAATAGAAAACCAACTATTTTCCTCGGGCCAGTTAACTATCATAAAGGCTGTTATTGTTGGTACCAGCACTAAAACTCTTTCGACTCCTAAATTCTATTCAGTTTTCATTTTCACAATATGTGAGAGACGCATAGAGAATAAATGATATAAGATATCTGCTAATATTGGGATCCATCTCACGTAATTGTGTCAAATATCACCGATGTTAAATAGCACTACTCCATAACGACTCTTACCATAAAACAAATTTTCACCACCATCAAACGGTAAGGTGTCAATTTAAACTAGTCATGCTGTTAAAAAGCATTACTTTAACAGAAAAGATGAAAGAAAAGGGAAAAGTTGAGAGGTGGACTATGGGAAAAACCTGAAATTCAATGATCATATGACGACTATGGGATGCACTGATTGATGCCCTAGGCCATGGGGCACGTAAAGCAACTTGGTGTAATATAGGCTACACATTTGCTTATTCATTTTATTAATATGCCTTCTTGTCTTGGGCAATGAATTTTTATGTTATAATGGTCCTGATATAAATGAGGCCATGTACTTTCATATTTTTGGGCTTTCCACACTTCTTATTTCCTTTTTTTTTCTTTTCTTTTTTTTAATGTTGAGTCATGAACAAGTTGTTAACCTATCACTCTCCAAGGTTCCCTTGCCTGGAGGGAATGTGGAGGACTTAAAGCTGAACTAAAGTGATTCCAACCAAAGCAGAAAGAAGAAGAATATTTCTCACTTTTTAGGCTTGTCAAGGATGATCTAGTCTCTCTGGACCCTAGTAAGTGCACCACATATTTTGTAATTTTTCCTGTTGAAAAGTCCTCATACAAGAGACTCTTCTAGCAAAAAAAGCCTCACTCAGTGAGATCTACATAACCTTTTCTTGCAAAATATTGAGCTTAAATCTATATATATGTGTGTATATGTATAGGTATACACACAAACAAAAAAACAGCATTTCCCTTTTTTCCAAATCTGTTAATACCAGAGTTGATCAACTTCATAACTAGTTGGTAAAAAATGGACAGAACACTCACTAATCTACTGGTTAGCCACATAACTTCTAGAATTAACACTCATATCTTTTCTATAAAAAAAAAATTTTTTTTAAAAAAGGGAAAGCATTAATATATTCATGGTAAAAGTACAGGGAAAAAAAAAAGAATAGGAAGGATCTGAATCTGGTGGGCTGTAAATATCAAGACTCTTTTACTTTTTCTTTAATTTTTCCCCTGTCAGCGTCTTTATTTGCTCTTCACTTGTTACCCTCCATGCCTTTCTTCTTTTCACATTTGCTTCACAAGCAAAGAATAACAACAATTTTAAACAGTGACTCAAAAATTAACATAAAATAAACATGGGCAAAAATAATGAAACAAGAATTCTAATTTATAATCTCAACACCCCGGTCAAAGAGTTGCACTTGGACGGTAACGATTGGCGAAAGCGAGTTAGTAGTAGAGGGAGGTCCAGGCAGCTGTTAGTTTGCAATCAGTCACATTCCATTTACTGTTTGTCTCTGTGTGTGTGTGTGGTTGTTAGCTTTGGAATTCAATAACCATGAAATTTCTAATAATACAAAAAAAAAAAAAAAGTTTAATGGATTTTATGATAAATTTGACCGAAAGAATTTAATGTTGCACCTAACGTGGCTTCCTAAATGTACCAGCAACTTTATGCCAGCAAACTCACGTAAACTTCCACCTAAACTGCATATTAAAATAAAGGCAATTCCATTCAACAAGTCCTTTCAAATTATGTATATTTTTAAAAATTATCTTTATATGCCAAAATCATCCTTGTCTTGACTAGTGTAGTAAGAATATTTCTAGCTGCCATTATCAGCATGGTGAGGGGTATTTTCGTGAATATCACTCGTCACGCTCAAGTGATTAAAGAAAAAACCAACCTTAGTTTGAAGGCAAAAGCACATATATAAGGGGAGACAAAAAAAAAATTCAGAAATTCCATGTGACTGCTTTCGCCTTCTGTTAGGTCCTTCTGGGGAAAGCAGATCACGAGATCATGCTGCGAGAAGACGACGAATTCGAGGTCACCCTTCTGAGAAGACAGCTTGAAGCTTCATTGGTGAGCAACATTTCGTTGGCCAAAGAAAATGAGGAGCTGCGGCAAGAAGTGGCTCGTCTCAAGGCACAAGTTAGTACCCTCAAAGCGCACAACCATGAGAGGAAGTCTATGCTGTGGAAGAAGCTGCAGAACTCGATGGATGGCAGCAACAACATCGATGTGTTGCAGCAAAAGCCGTCGTTTTTTGTCAATCTATCATCGGGGCAGAATCAAGCAGCAGAGAAACTACATCAAAAGCATGACTTCTTAGAATCAGAAGTGACGAAGGAAAGACCACAAAAGGCTCCTGCTCCACCACCAAGCCTGCCTAGCTTAACTTCTCCGGCTTTTCTCAAGGAAGTCAAAGAACATAAAGTGTCATCGCCATCATCACAAGCACCGCCACCTCCTCCTCCGCCACTGCCCTCGAAAGCACTTGTAGGATCAAAAGCAGTGCGGCGTGTTCCAGAAGTGATGGAGCTGTACCGATCATTGACAAGAATAGATGCCAATACGGAGAGCAAAACTGGTCATGCAAAGGCTCCAGCGCTTGCCCTTACTAGGAATATGATTGGAGAGATTGAAAACCGGTCGACTTATATTTCAGCTGTAAGTTTTCACTGCCAACATTTTAAGATTTTCTTCCTATTTTAAATTACCAAACAAAGATTAATTAATGACGCAACGAAAAATTGATGTCCAGGTAAAAACAGAAGTGGAAACACAGGCAGAGTTCATAAACTTCTTGATTAGGGAGGTGGAATCTGCAGCCCACAAGAAGATTTCTGATGTCGAGGCGTTTGTGAATTGGCTAGACGAGCAACTATCATCTTTGGTCGACGAAAGGGCGGTTTTGAAGCATTTCCCTCAGTGGCCAGAACGGAAAGCAGATACACTTCGAGAGGCTGCTTTCAACTACAGGGATTTAAGGAACCTGAAAACCGAAGTTTCGTCGTTTGAGGACAACCCCAAAGAGCCTCTGAGTCAGGCCGTGCGAAGGATGCAAGAACTGCAAGACAGGCGAGCATGTACTCTACTTGATTGGATTGCAAGAAAACTTGGGAAAGTACTTTAGAATAGTGCAATGGTTTTTGTCTAACAGATGGGACCTCAAATCTTTGCAGGTTGGAGCGGAGTGTCAACAACATAGAAAGGACAAGGGAAAATACTGGCAAGAGATACAGGGATTTCAAGATTCCGCGGGATTGGATGCTGGACACGGGTCTCATTGGCGAGGTTGGTAGATTTCCATAAAGTATTTGTAGATAGTTATGTTTTACCAGTATCTCAAATAACTTGAGAATGTGATAAACAGTCATTAGCCTTCCAACATCTCCAATACCTAAATAATCTGATTTGTAACTTGTTTTTGTAATACTTAAGCATTAGGAAAAAAGAATTTTTATTTAAAATAACGGTTGGTAAGCACAGCAGTGACACCAATTGAAATCACAAGAGGAATTCTAAATGCACTTGCGAGTAACGCAAGCGCAGGATCGCCCTTGAATCATGTGACAGTGTAAGCGCCACAGAAATGAACAGCCTAGACCATTTGGTACTTGCGAGTGCAATTAATATTCCTCATCTCCCGTAAATTTTGTTAATATTTCTTAACAACATCCTAATTGCAGATGAAATTAAGCTCGTTGAGGCTAGCAAAGGAGTACATGAAAAGGATCACTAAAGAACTACAATCCGAGTTCGTACGAGAGGAAAATGATCTCCTTCTTCAAGGGGTTCGATTTGCTTATCGCATCCACCAGGTAGATTTCACCATTAACTCCATTATTCTCTGTTCCTTGTAACTTCACATTTCTCGTGCTAACACAAAGGTAGATTCAGTTTGCAGGTGGGTTTGACGGGGAGACCATACATGTGTTTCAAGAACTAAAGAGAATAGGACTTGGCGGCACCAGACAATAGTCCTATGTTATAGATATATATATATATATATATATTATATGTTAACCAAACAACAAATGTCATCTGATAATTATCATTATAATTCGCACGTGAAATACAAGAATGTCTTGTGTTTGATGAGGAAGCATATCTTGCCAGTATTCCGGATTTAGTTTATTAAGGATTGACAATGGTTTTCTCATAATCTCACTCACGTTTCCAGTTTTTCTAAACAAAAACATCTTTATTTCTTTATTTCTCATTTATACTAAAATACTATTGGATGCGTTTTTCTCTGCAAAATCCTGTCTTTTTCTTTCAAGAATTGTGAATTTATCACAGAATCATAACAAAAGCCAAACAGATTCCAAAAATTATGACAGGAAAAATAAAAAGCAAAATTTAGAAGATTCATAAGCAAAATTGAGTTTTTGACAAAAGCAGAATTCAAACTTAAACGACTAGCGAATGTGACAAACACCAGAGCTAAAACAGCGCTGGATTTTCCACATAAATCCTAACAAACATTGAAACAAAATCGCCCAAAAAGAAAAAGAAAAATTGACAGAAACGGATAAGACCCAAACGCCAAGCGGAAGAGCTAGCTAGAGCTCTCACTTAGATCTCTGCCTCATCTTTCTGCGCTTCCTCTTCAACCTCCTCATGCGCTTCTTCTTCCACTGCCATGACAGACATCAAAGTTCGTTACTTTCAGGAACCAGATTCCGACATTCAAAAAAAAAATGAAAGGAAAGAAACAAAACAGGAACATGGATTTTATCGAAACAAAATGACCAAGAAATCGGACAAGAAGATAGGATTGTTACCTTGGCTCTCATGGTGACGCAGCGACGAACAAACCCTAAAAGCTCTGTTTCTGTTTCTCTCTCTTTCGAAGGCTGAACCAGACGATGAGAATGGCAATCTGGCTGGGGATGAGGACGATTGCAGCCCTTATAAACGAACCCTAGTTTGTGATTTGGGCTTTGGGGTGAGATTTTCGGGGTGTTTTGGGATTGGGCTTTTTTTGATTGTCAACATTTTCTGAGCCCACTTGGAAAATCCACGGTTGGGCTTTAAACAAACGACATGTCGGTTAAAGGGTGATTTAGAGTTGTAAAAGGAAAATTATAATCCATGTTTGGTTTGCCAGTTTGGAGTTTAAATTTTTAGATTGAAGTTGGTTGATTTTTAAAAAATTAGTTAAAATTTTTATCAACTTTTTAAAAAAGACAAAAAATTGAATTGAAATTTTTGAGTTAAAGATGGAGAATCAAACATAGGCATAATAAATAGTTTTTTCATGAAAATTATAATAACAAGATCCAAATATTTAAAGTAAATATCAAATTTATAGAATATGACATCAATAATCTTTGTTCTTATAACCACAACAAAGATTTTGTAAAACTATATGGTCGTTTATTTTAATAAATTTATAAATAACTAAAAGCTTGTAACAAAATGTCATCTAGGCTAAACGTTTTCGGGCCTGTTTGGCAAAACTTCTTCGAAGTTGCTTTTGGATTCATAAGTCCAAAAATAACTTCTCAAAATATTTAGATGATTTGTTAGAAGAGCTTCCAGTTTTCAGAAATGGTTCTCATCAAAGCCAAACAATTTGGCTTCTGATAAAAGCTATTCTGAGTAGACTTTAAAAACTTATAACAAAATTTAAATTAAATATTATAAACTTCATGTAACATTTTTGGCACTTATTTGAATACTTTAAAGAGTATTTTAACCTCAAAAGCTCTTTGGTTCTAAATATTAACTGAGAAGCCACAACTTTTACTTATCTTCTTCTACTAGCTAGAAGCAAAAGCAAAAACTCTGCTAAACAGGCCCTTCGTATAAAAGGACGTGTTTCTTTAGATGACGTGTTGTAAATATGACACGTTAATAAAAAGACACGTCGTAGTAGCATCTATACATTATTAAGAAAGCACAATAAGTGCTATTGTTCATCCGTACTTCGTACAAAACGATTCGTTTTGGATGAAAATTTTTATATTTGCTTTTTGGTCCTCTGGTTTTTTTTTTTAGCCCAATGTTTTTTTCATTTTAGTCCTTTTTTTAATTTTCTTTTTGAACCAATTTTTTTTTTTATTTTAGTCCTTTTTTATTTTCTTTTTGAACCAAATATTTTTTTCATCTTGGTCCTTCTCTTTACTTTTGTATTTTTTTTTTTGTTCTTAGTTTTCGCCTGAATCTTTTTTTTTTTCTTTTTTTTGGGCCCAACTTTTTTTTAATTTAGTTATTCTTCGTGTTGATAATTTCTTTTATTTTAGTCATTTTATCTTTTTGGTTTTTTTTCGTGCTTTTTTCTTGGGACTTTTTATATTTATTTTTGTATTTTTATTTTAAATTTTCTCTACTTAGATAAAATTTTCAAATTTATCCCACATATGCAAAAAACACATGCTTTACACTAGTAAATTAAAATAGCATGTCGTTTTTTCCACTTGCGTGGAAAGAACTAACCATTTATTACATAGACTAGACATATCATGTGTTTATTTTTTCTATCAAACGACATTAAAACCTCTAGCTGGTTAACAGTGTCGGATTCTAATTTAAAACGACAGCAAAACAAGCGACATTTCTATTAAGAAAGAAGACCATTGTAACTATATTTTTCTTATTAAGCGTGATTTACATATATGATAAAACTAACTCCGGTAATTTTCTTTGAAAAAAATTATTGAGATAACGTCATACTTTCTAAAATAAAAACGATTTTTTTTTTTTTTTTTGGCAAGAGATTGTTTTTCCATTGCTTGTTCAGTGAATAATTTATAATTGAGAAAAATAGAGGGATAGCCATGATTTAGATACCCCTTATAATTTTTGTCAATTTTAACACTAAAATAATAATTTTACCCTTTTACATATTTAATTCAACATGTATTTTTTATAATCCAAAAAGTATTCTATGGAATCCATTTTGGATTCTAACATAATCTTTTTGATGACCAAAGCTTGCGGCATCTTTATTAAAATTCAGAAAAAATGACAGAATCTATTTTGGATTCTAAAAGAATCTCCTTAATGACCGAAACCTAAGGCGTTTTTGTTGAAATTCAGAAGAAAATTTCTGGATTCTAATAGAATCTCCCTGGCAACCGGCATCAACGCCAGTGACCGGAGTCAGATATGTCTTGTCAATCTTTGTTGAAATTAAAACAAAAAAACAAAATTTGTTAGAATCCATAATGGATTATAATAGAATCTTTCCGCGAACGGTGTCGGTAAATGGAGCCAAAGACGTTTGGTGATCTTTGTTAAAATCCAAAAAGAAAAAAAAAAAAAGAAAGAAAAAGAAATTCTATCAAAATCCTTTTTAGATTCTAACATAATCTCTTCGGCGACCAGCAACAACGCGGTTAACCAGAGCCGGATACGTCCGGACATCTTTGTTGAAATATGAAAAAAAAAATTTATGTCATAATCCAAAAATGGATTCTAACATAATCTCTTCGGTGACCGACAACCGCCCGACGATCGGTAGCTAGAGATCGGATGACAAACGAGAATATATATCAAAAATATTCCAATAAATAAAAAAGAGAAGAAAAGAAAGAGATATGGATATTTTGTCTATTCATTATTTTTTCATTTAATTAAATGTTATGAAATGATAAAATTATCAACTTTATTCTTATGAAGAGTAAAATTATAAGGAGGGTGTCAAATTTATGACATTCTTCCAAATCAACCTTTTTTATTTACCTTTGTTCTTTTTAATGGTTTTTTTAATTGTATTTGCTTTTAATAGTTGATTCTTGACTTAATGAAAAGCATGCCTTTCCTGAAAAAATTTTGATATATCCGATCGGATGACTGAATTGTCGGATGTGTGTGTTGCAGCACCATCAAGAATAAGAATATTGCACTCCATTTTTTTTTTGTTTCCTTCTCTTCACCGGAAATCGGGAATAAAAAGGGGGGATAAATCAGTGCTGTCATTGAGATATATAACGGTACATTCTTGATGCCGAATCTATCATGTGTCCACTTCTTTTCCTCTCATATCCAAAATCCACAAATAACTCGTTCTAACAAAAAGAATATGAAAAAGTTTATTCCAAAAGGAATAATACTTCTTTTAAGTACACTCTACCAAGAAAAATAATATTTTTGAGATCCATTCAACCTTTTACTTCAATAAGATTTATATAATCATTATTTTGAATTAAAAAACGACATAAAATAAGACATGTTCGTAACAAAATATTATGGACGTGTAATAGAAGTTTTTATCCGTTTGGATTGACAGTTAGAGTTAAAAAATTTTAAATTGAAATTAATTGATTTTTTAAAAACTATTTATAATTTTTATTGACTTTTTAAAAAAAGATAAAAATACTGTTAAAAAATATAATTTAGTTATAATTTAATTAAAACACCAAACAAGAGTCGAATGTATGGTAAACTCGACTCAAATTAACGTAAAAAAAAAAAAAAAAGGAGATCAACAAATGAAAAAGAATTTGCTAGAGCTTAAACATTGTTAAGTTCTACCAACATTCTAATTTCCAACACTACACTAAATCTTAGGGTTTGTTGGTGAATGAGTTTGAGTTGAAATTTTTTAGTTTTAATAGTAAATTTTTTTGAATTTTTAGAAAAGACAAAAAACTTTTGAGAAAAGACAAAAAAATTTTGAAAAAAAAAATAAAAACGAAGTTGAAAAATTTTAATTTGAGTGAAGGTGCCAAACAAAGTCTTACCTTTTTTTCTTGGAAAAAAAAAAAAAACTTTTGTTTAGAAAAGAAAAATATTGCAGAAAAGTTCAGAGTTGACCTGCAACTGGAAGGGCCAACACTTATCCCCGTCAGCAAGCCCACGGTGGTATCGGCGACAACTCGACCGAAATGCCAACGGCCAACGCCATCCACTTGTGCACCATTCCAAAACTCCGAAACTCGTCACAACCATCCGCCACGTGTCCAGGCGACGTTCCTTTTGGTAGTTCTAACAGTACTCCAGTACTACCTGTCTATACAAAAAGCTCAACGCCTTACACGTGTCATCCCTCGCAAGCGAGCACCTTGTCATTTCTTACGCGACGCGCGTAAGCCAAGCCAAGCTTGGGCCCACATCTCCTCCAGCCCAAGCCAAGCCTCACCTCCTCCTCTCTCTCTCTCTCTCTCCTCTCTTTCTCTCTCTCCTCTGTTTCTCTCTCTAGCCCTCCCCGCTCTTATAGATAGAATCCAAACAGGGCGCAAGCGAAGAAAGAAGCCCCACTCTGCCATTATAGCCACACACACGCGTGCCCACCGTTTGGCCCTTTCTTGATTCTCTATCTCTCCACTCTCACTCACTTCCATTTATCGGGAATCAGATTATATATCTACACATATATATATACATATGTGAGTGAGAAGTTGTTAATCGAGAGGGCAGAGATGGGGACGGGGACGTCGAGGGGTACGGACGGCGGTTCGCAGTGCGGCGATGAGAGAGAGGAGGAGGAGAATCTGGACCAAGGCGGTGGACAGCTCTACGTTTCCCTCAAGATGGAAAACTACAAGCTCAAAGGCGAGCTCATTCCTCACGTCTATGGCTCCGTTCCACTCGTTGGTTCTTGGGACTCTTCCAAAGCTGTATGTGTTTGTGTCTGTTATTTTCATTTTGTTATTATTATTATTATTATTATTATTATTATTTTGGGTTTTTCTCTCGGCGTCTGAGATGTTTCTGTTGTTGTAGCTTTCTATGGAACGCGAATCGGCGTCTATGTGGGAGTTGAGCTTCGTTGTGCCTCCGAATCACGGTAATGGTCTTAATTAAGTTTATTTTATCTTTATTTGCAAATGTTAATCTAGAAATTATGTGTTTTAAGTTATTATAATTACGTTTCAGAAGCCGCTTTCTCGTTGGTTGTTCTTATGAAATTTCCAATTTAAGCACTCATTAAAGTAACCAAGTGGTGTTTATTTATTTATTTGTTTTAATTAAATCATTATTTTCAGTATTTGTTGTTGTTTTATAAGGTCAAGTGGGGTCTCTGATATTGAAGAGCAAAAAGCGAAAAGGAATTGTTAGAACTTAAAAAAAAAAGAGAGAGAGAGAGAAGAGTGCAAAGTCTGGTTATTGGTTAATGTTGAATTATAGGATAACATGCTAAATTCATCTGATGCATTTTATTTTTGTCCACTTTTTGTTTGTGTTTGATTTTGTGATGAACTGGAATATAGAAACATTGGATTTCAAGTTCCTTTTGAAGCCGAAGTACAAACAATGCACCTTGTGTGGTAGAGGAGGGTCCGAACCGTCAACTTATCGGGGGAACTTTGCAAGGGGATGCGAGGCTGGCCCTGTTTAAGCTGAATGGTGATGATGTTCTCGACTATCGAGTTTTCATTAAAGCAGACAGGGTATCGCCATTTGATCTTGCGGCTAGCTGGAGGGCTTATCAAGAGAACCTCAGGCCCTCGGCTGTCCGCGGAATTCCTGATGTTAGCATTGATTCAGTGGTAGAGAAGGGTGCTGAGGTATGCTTTAACCGAAAATTTTTATGTTTTTCTTGGGTAAATGCCTAAAATTGTATTGCCCTTTCCTAAAGAACTAGAGGAGTGAAGATCTATTGCAAGTTTCTTTCCAGGTTATAAAAATAGTGGGAGTTTTAAATAGACAGTATGCCATGACTAACTTTCATCCTTTTTCTAAAAACACAGAATGGCTCTTCAGCTAGTTTGGAGCTTGATCTCGAACATTATGTTGTCCCAGCTCCATCAACTTGTGCCAATTCAGGTCTGGTTTATGCAGCTAACATGACTGAGACGCCAAGGTCGTTAACGCTTTATGGTGTTTTTTCCAAAAGCTGATGGGCACAGCAGTGCTTCTCATTCCTTCAAGGATGGCAGTGGTGTGTCTGTGGATCGACCCGCAACAATTAAGGTTTATTCTGGTAACCATATTGCAAAATCTATTAGTTAGAATTCATTTAGGTTTCACCGTGAGAAGCATTCTAGGTGCAAAATTATTATGACTGTGAGAGGTTCTCCACCATCTATTTCCTATGTTGGATGCTTAATTGCGCTCGAATCATATCATTTAATCAGAATGAAGCTTAAATTTTGACAAGTATGTAACTGCAAGTTGAATTATTAGGCTTGACATGCTAGTTATCTCTGAATTTTGGGAGTACATAATATGACCCACATATGTGGATGTAGACTTGTACCGGGCATGACTGGGATTTTTACAAAAGGCATGTTTCTTCTGTTAATACCTTGATTCACAGTAGTTCTAGATTTAATATGTTTTTCTAATCTGATAACAGGGAATGGAGGTTGTTGTCCCAGATCCATTTAAGGTGTATTCGTCTTCTGGGATGGTAGAATCAAAGTCAGTGGGAACACTTTCACCTTTGCAAAAGCAAGATAGTCACAGGGGCCTCTTTGTGGATAGAGGTGTTGGTTCCCCTAGACTAGTTAAATCCTCTAGTTCTAGTACCTTCTCTTTTGATCTCAAATTGGACACAGAAACCAAGGTTTGTGCAATAGTACATTTTCTCCGCTATGACAAGTTCATCTCAATATATGTGTGTGTGTGCGTGTGTGTGTGTGTGTGTGTGTGTGTGTATTATACTTATTCCCCTGTTTTCTATTTGCTGTTAGAATTCAATGCCAGCAGCTGCTGGAGCTGTTGCAGCAGCAGCCATAGCTGATCAAATGCTTGGACCAAAGGAGGATAGACATTTGGCAATTGTTCTGGTATTCTCGAATCTCGAACATGAGTTGGGGGAAAATTAGTTTAACTACAGATTGTTTATTCTAAATTTATTTGTAATCTTAGGAAATTAACAATCTGATGTTAATCTTTCTTAGTCTGGAAGTCAGAATTGGGAATTATTGCTATTACCGTCAGTTTTTAGTTGATGATTGAATCATATATTTAGTTAGCTAACTGCAACAAATTCTAATATGTTTCTTGGACTGCAGGTTGGTTTGCCAGCTCGTGGAAAAACTTTTACTGCAGCTAAACTTACTAGATATCTACGCTGGTTGGGTCATGAAACCAAACACTTCAATGTTGGAAAGGTTGCTAACTTAATTTCTTAATGCTTCTCAAAAGTCAAAACTATAGTTGCAGAAGAACGTGAAGCAGGATTGAATAACAATTTTTCTTTTGTTGTTACAGTATCGCCGTCTAAAGCATGGAGCTAATCAGGTATCCAAAGTTTTTAAAGCTTTATTTATATGATTGCTCTCCAGGCCTTTTGGTTTGTTATTCTTATTATTATTCTTTTTGATAAAGGACTTTTTGGTTTTGATTGTAATTAGCAATTTATTACCTGTTTTGACCAGTGACAGTGAGTGATATATTTTTGCTCTCTGTATTGTATTTTGTTCTGGTCTTTTCCCAATAAGTTAAACTCACTGGTTTTCTAACCGCCTTTAGTAGTTGAACTTGTCTTAAGAAATCAGAGGAGGACTACATTGGTTTTGTCAGGTTGTCAGATATTTCTTAATGGATGAGATATTTGTTTGTGCAGTCTGCTGACTTTTTCCGAGCTGACAACCCCGAAGGCATTGAGGCCCGTAATGAGGTATATTTCTTACAAGAATTTTTGAGTAACTTCTTTTTATGTTTTGTTTCTCTCTTAGAGTGAAGTACCATTCTTTTGTTCACACTGGAATTGCATTGTGAAATGAGTGTTAAGGTGAACATACATAGTTGCAAGAGTAGAGGTCAATCTAGTAGGGAAAGGAGCGAAATGCTGTTAGGTCTCATATTGCTTGGAACGTTAACTTACATTCATGGGGTGATGGGTGCTCTATATTTGAAGGCTTATCAGATTTAGCAAAGGCGAGGAATGGTCATTAGTTGCACCCGACTGTCATAATTTAGGCATGGCATTCTGTGTAGGCTCACTTGTTCTCAAGAGAGTGCTGTTTGTTATAATATCGTGGATTTTCACGGATTGACCATGTTAACCTTTTGCTTGTAAATAGTTTTAATGTATCACATGCTACTAGGTAGCAGCCCTGGCATTTGATGATATGGTTTCCTGGATGCAAGAAGGTGGCCAGGTAAGTCCTTTTATTTTTTATTTTTTTACTCTTAATGGCCTCTCCCTTATGCGTTTGTCCGATTCATTTTGTCAATTGTAGGTAGGAATCTTGATGCCACCAATAGTACCAGGAAAAGAAGAAATATGCTGATGAAAATGGCTGAAGGAAAATGCAAGGTACTATGAACAAAGTACTAGGTGACAGAGAAGATTTTTCAAACCCTTTAAAACGTATGTATGTAATGTTCAAGTGATATTGGCACATGCTTGTGATTTATACCTTCTGCTGCTTCTTCTTTTCCTCTGTTGCAGATTATTTTTCTGGAAACAATATGCAATGATGAACGTATCATTGAAAGAAATATACGTCTTAAAATTCAACAGAGTCCTGACTACGCAGAAGAGTATGGTTTCTTCTTGTGGAGCCATTAGTTTGTATTTTTCGTCAATGACGTGTGCACTAAATTTTTTGCATCTTGCAGGCCAGATTTTGCGGCTGGATTGAGAGACTTCAAAACTCGACTAGCCAATTATGAAAAAGTATCTGAAAATACCTTAATTGTTTGTTCCATATAGGTTTCGGTACTTGGAACTTAATACCATGTTAAACCATTCGTTTTTGCTTCCTTGACTAGGTTTACGAGCCAGTTGAAGAAGGATCCTACATCAAAATGATAGATATGGTCAGTGGATATGGTGGACAAATACAAGTAAGTGCAACTATTTGTTATCATTCCTTCCTTTGAGATCAGCCACCTCCATATCTATATTGGCGAGTTTAATCTATTGTTTTTACATGCAGGATTCAAGTAGTGCTCAGTAGTATAGTTAATCATGTATTTTGGTTTTCATTAGTGGGTTCAGTTAACAAACATGTTGACCAGAGAAAACAACATAGGATATAGTTTAATATTGTAGGACCTTATTTTGCATTTGATTCTTTACCTTTTGAGACTAAGCCGAACTTTATTTTCTGTCGGAGTTATGTTTGTTTGTAAATTGTATCCTTATACTCCTACATTGATATTGTTGATGCATTGCCTTTAACTTCTATATTTTGTAATTTTTTTTTTTAATAAATGTATTTTCATCATTCAGAAAATGTGTTTTTGGTTCAGGTAAACAATATAAGTGGCTATCTTCCTGGACGAATTGTTTTCTTCTTGGTATGTATTTATGTGAATAATATAGTTGTTATTCTATATATCAGTTGAAGAATTTGTTAAATACATGGCTAGCATTAGAGAAAAAAAGGGGAAAAAAGCGATCAATAATCAATATATCTTTGGTTTTGTTATCTGCTCCTCTTGTAGGTGAATACACATCTCACTCCCCGCCCAATATTACTTACTAGGCATGGAGAGAGTATGGATAATGTTAGAGGAAGAATTGGGGGTGACACTGCTTTAAGGTGAGTTCAAGATAGAATATTCCTACTGTGGTTTTGTAAAGAAGTTGATAATTCTTTTCTCTTCTTATCCTTAAATTGGGAGATCTATGTCTAAACGATGTATTCTAGTCTAATTATTGAAGTTTGATTTTTCAGCAAGTCACTTTGCTTACCGAAAATCCTCTTTTGTTTCAACAGTGACGCTGGACAAATTTATGGAAAGAAGCTTTCCAACTTCGTCGAAAAGCGGCTGAAATCGGAGCGGGCTGCTTCTGTAAGCTTCATCATGCATGATTGATTTCTATCTAGGTTTAGTTTGTAGCTTTTCATTTGTGAAGTAAAAGCTTATAAGTGTTTTCCCCTTGTCGTCCTAGGCTACTAGGCATTTTGTCTCTCCTCTTCTTCTCTCCTTTGCATCCCTCTTTCACTCCTTCTTTTGGTTCTTTGAAACCTGATGTGTTCTGCAATTTTAATGGAAATCTATCATATACCTCTACAACCGGGGTTCATTAACCGGTTAGCTATTTATCTATATGGGATATATTTCCCTGCTTTGAACTTGGCAACCATTGTTGTTGAATTCGAAGCTACAGGAGCGCTTATAGAATTAGATGACAGCAATTTCTCAGGTTTACAGTTTTAAGCTAAGTTTTAGCTTTATTTATGATTTATTTGCTGAGTGACAACACCTCAATTATATGCAATCTTGACTTCAACTTGTTCGCGAGTAGGGATTGTGAATGTTTTTTGTTGGAAAATCCTATTGACTGGTCCTTGTTGTGTTGATTAGATTTGGACTAGCACACTGCAACGAACGATTCTGACAGCAAGTCCCATCGCTGGATTCCCCAAGGTAAATCGTTGCCCGTGTTAATGTCATTTGAATTTTCCATTTTTCAAGTTATGTACTTTAGAGGAACCCAATTATAGTTGAGCATTAGCTGGTTTTATAAATTTTTGGCCTTCTATAGATACAGTGGCGTGCCCTGGATGAGATAAATGCTGGAGTGTGCGATGGAATGACTTATGAGGAAATAAAGAAGAACATGCCGGACGAGTACGAGTATGCTGCACTCTCTTATGTGAAAGATCCCTTTACTTGAACGCATCTGGGTCATCTTAATATATAATGAAATTATTAATGAAATGATTTACAGGGCACGCAAGAAGGATAAGTTGAGGTATAGGTATCCTCGTGGCGAATCTTATCTGGATGTTATCCAAAGGTTGGTGTTTGTGCGTACTTGAATATAATGCCACTACCACTGATTACTTGGTGTTGGCCGTTACTCATCTACTAAATTAGAATTTAGAATTAACTTCCACACCCAAATGCAGGCTAGAGCCCGTCATTATTGAACTTGAACGACAAAGAGCACCCGTTGTGGTGATATCACACCAGGTCACCACGTTTTCGAATCTTGTTTATTCAATTTTCTAACATTTTGTTTAAAACATGCATTGAGCTTTTTTCATGTCTCTGTTATTCGCAGGCAGTATTGAGGGCATTGTATGCTTATTTTGCGGACAGGCCTTTGAAAGAAATTCCACACATTGAGGTAATTTGTGCATATAATTTTATTCATGGTATTTTCTATTACATTGTCTCTTACATCTCTACTCGTCATGTTTCAGATACCGCTTCATACAATAATCGAGATACAAATGGGAGTTACAGGAGTCCGTGAGAAAAGATACAAACTCATGGACTAGACATGCTCTCGCGCTGCATTTTTTTCCGCTTGTAAGTCTTGAAAGTGTTGGAAATCTTCCATTCATTTAACTTTCAATCCGTTAACAAACATGTAACACCAGCATAAAATGTGTCAAGCTGTATCTACAATAAACAAATAATAACCATTCATCTAGAGTTTTTTCTTTTTTTTTTTTGCCTTATTGTTCAACACATAAGCTTTTTACTCTCTCTCCAAGTGTCTCTCACTAGTCACTTCCACCCTTTTCATGAGATTACTTTTCTGAGGAAGTGAATGCCCGTCTATTGTGAAATCCACTTGTGGGTATTGTTGTGTGAATCTTTCTCGATTTGAGTGAAAGCTATCCATTCAAAGGAAAAGAAAAGAAAAACGTAAAAGATAGCAAGGGCGTGATCAGCAGAGCTCTTTAGAAGTTGCTTTTGGATTTCTGAGTCCAAAAGTTGCTTCTTGAGTGTTTAAATGATATGTCAGAATAGTTTCTTGTTTCTAAAATAGCTTCCTGTCATAGGTAGAGAACATGACATCCGGAAAAAGCTCTTTTGAATAGGCTTTGAAACTTGTATCAGAGTTCAAAATAGACATTAAAAACTTTATTTTAACATTTTGATTACTTTTTAGAAAATTTTAGAATCATTTTAACTTTAAAAGTTCTTTTAAAAACGTGGTTCTCAAACATAATGAAAAATCATAATTTTTATTTCTTTTCTTCTACTAATTAAAAGCAAAAACAAAATCTCTGTAAAATGGCCTTAAGTAGTACTAAAGATTCGTTTGACATTTTAACTAACTCTTATTAAATTGTATTTTTTCACCTTAGTGTTTGTCTTTTCAGAAAAATCAATAAAAAATATAACTAATTTTTGAAAAGTTAATCAATTTCAACTTAAAAAATTTCGTCTCCAACCAACAAATCAAACGTAAGTTAAGTGTTAGCATCATTATTGTTGGTTTTTGACACTAGTGCTCTCACTCCTTTCAAGTTGGTGAACCTTTGTCATTCAATTCCAGTTAGTATCTTTTTAGAGTAATGTTAAGGAATATCAGTGATCTTTAACATCACTCGTTAATAAAAGATGTGTCCCACAATATAAAGTTCACTTCTCTGTTAGAATGGTGTTGAACATCACTAATGTTGTCTAATATTTTTCATCTTTTTAACATTTCTGTAGTCTGGATTTTGGCTGTAGTATATGAAGTTGCTGATTGCGATGTCTGTTTAACGCATGTGAAATAATAATGCGAAAGAACCGTTTGTGCAATAACCCGAGTACGTCCAACGATTGGACGTTGCCTGCTCAAGTGGAGTCAGGCTACGGAAATACGCAAGTCAATGTTTTATTTATGTCTGATTTTCCATTTCCACAAATGGCTCGACTATTCGAGTAAGATCTCTAGCATACAATCTTGGTCTGCAATTGCTGTACCAAAATGTAATTTTGATGGATACAATTTCCCGTATTGCTTGGTGTTAAATTGCACTATTGCTTGGTGGTAAAAGTGTAATTTTACATAATAAAAGTTTTCAAAAACAATAAAATATGTAAAGCTGATAGAGTTGAATACAGACTTTACATTTCGAAAGTCTTTCATCGGTTTTTTGGTGGCCTATCTAGAATTTTCATATTTAATATGAGAAGACAATATATGAAGCTTTCATTAACAGGAGTTGCGCATTGTGAGACGACTGTGCAGTCCAAGAACATGAAATCGCTTTCACAAGAGTTGGGTTGAGAATCTTGAGATTATGGGACCTCTCTCTTGCATAACCAACAGCCTTAGCCAGGAAAAGAGAAGCAAAAGAAATGCTAGTTAAAACTATTACAAAACTAAATAAAAAAGGTGAAAGTCTTTTATTTTTATATTTTATATTTTATTTTTTATTTTTTGGGTAAATAAGTGAGTCTTTATTAAATACTAAAGCAGAGCTATAACTGTGGCAGAAGAAATATTGTTTAAACAAACTGTGCGAACCGAGCTGAGTAATTTCACATGGGACCACCGAAAGAGTTGGTCACTAGCCACAGCCTACAAACGGGTCCATAACCCTCCTCAACTTCCTTCCCTTTTAAGATCCCGACACATTAAAGAACCTAAATCACTCACTCTCTGTTTTTTAATTTTTTTTAATTTTATTTTTTTGAATTTTTCAAAGAAGAAGAAAGGAGATGAATAGACAAAAGAATGGTTGAATAAGATCTATAGATTCTTTGGGATCGCGACGCACCAAACCCAATAAACAAATAGCACATGACTCCAATAACCCCATATCCCCATCCGCCTCAGCTCAGCTGCCGTCGCCTTCACGAGTCCTTCATTTTTTGGCCCCATTCACGAGTCTTCCTTTCTTTTCTTTATACTTTTTTCTTCCTTTCTTTCTTGCCTCTGCATGCCCTTCCTCTTTCTCTTTCTTCTCTCTTCTCTTCTCTTTCACCCACTCCATCCTCTCCTTGGATGACGGAATCCTCCTTTGACTTCACCGTCTAGACTTATCAACCCCTCATCATCCCATTATATATATATATATATATAGAGTACATCCATTCAATAAACAATTCATACACCTATATAATACAAACATATATTTTATATATATATATATATTTATACTCATATGAGAGAGAGAAAGTCAAGGAGTTAACGCTTAAGCTGACCAGAACACGTAAATGTAGGGAGAAGAACACGAAGACCCGCATTTCAAAAGACTTCAATCTCACGTTAAACCTTCTTCTTTTTCTTAGTCATCTCATCATTCATCTTCAAATAAATCCAAACTAAACAAACCAAAAAAACGAAAAAGCAAACTCCATTCATTTCGTTCACTCAGTCACTCACTCACTTCTCTCCAAAGTCCACGCAACAGAATGTCGTCGAGCTCGGACGAGTCGCCGACTCAGCAGCAGAACCAGGAGCACCGGGTGAGTCACCTCGTGGAGAGCATCTTCGCCTACAACAGCAACGTTATGCTGGCGGCACTCATCTCCCTCCTTCTGGTCATCCTCTTCGTCCTCCTCCTCCACGTCTACGCCAGGTGGTTCCTTAACCACGCCCACTCCCAGGCCCACCGCCGCCGCCGCACCGTCTCCCGCGTCCTCGGCCCATCCGCCGCCCGCTTCAACCACAACAACAACAACAGCCTCCCCATCTCCTCCTCCTTCGTCCTCGACCTCTCCTCTCTCTCCGCCTCCACCTCCAAAGGCCTCGACGCTTCGGCCATCTCCGCTATCCCTCTCTTCGTCTACGACGGCGCCGTCGAGAACTCCAGCCTCGAGTGCGTTGTCTGCCTGAGCGGATTCGACGACGGCGAGGTCGGGAGGCACCTGCCGAAATGCGGCCACGAGTTCCACGTGGAGTGCATCGACATGTGGCTCGGATCGCACTCCAATTGCCCGATTTGCAGAGCTCCGGCGGTTTCCGATTTTAATTCCGTCGCCGGCGATGGGTGTCCGATGGAGGAGATGACCGGAGATGGGGATTCCGTTGTGGTGGTTGATGTTTCCAGCTCCGGTGATAATGGGGAGAGTTCAGTAGGGAATGATCCGCCGCCGCCGTCGCCGTCATCGTCGTCGTTTGGATGTTCGTTGAAGAGAATGCTGAGTAGAAACAGGTCGGAAAACAAGGTTTTTCCGGCGTCTAGCATGAGTGAGTTAGCTGCTTGACCCCAAAAAAGAAAAAGAAAAAAAAAAAAAAAGGAGTTGAAAGAGATTGTTATTAGTCTCTGCCTTGGCTTATATTAATACACAACCTCCTGTTTCTGTATAACAAATTGATTTTTGTATAGGTAGTGATTTGTTTGTTACAAACTTGTAACTTTTGTTGATGTGAATGTCTTGATCAGTGTCTCTTTCTGGTGATGCTATTTTATTGTTTCTTTATTTTACTCTCATATTAAGCTTACCTTAACTTTAGATTTTGTGTTGATTAAGATCAAGCAAGTGTTGGTGCAACGGTAACTTTTATTTATTTATTTTTAATTCTCTTTTAACGATCTCCGTAACCCCACTTTAACAATGATCCTGTGTGATGTTAGGTCTGTAGTCATATCTTTCGGATCAGTTCCTTTCCGTTTCATTAACGGGTCCCTTTAAAAATGAGGAATGAATAGAGGATGAGATAACTCAAAAAGAGCCAACTTTTTGACCTGCAATTCACATATATTGTTCATTTCCGTTTTCAAGAATTCATATGTTGTCGGTTTGTTTGTATCATTGGTTTGAGAAATAAATTCAAATTTTTGTGAGGGGGAAAAAATAACAATCTTTCAGACGGTGATCCAAACAAGGGTTCAGATTTAGATAAAGTGAGCTAGCTAAAGCAATAAGAATAAAAACATCGTTGTTAAAATGAGTTTGTTTGATCTAGAGCTGCGCCTTAAGAAATGGCAAACGATAAGAAGGGAACAAATTGTGATGACTTGGGAGTCGGTGGCTTGACTGACCGTCAAGCAGCAGCCAAAAACCATATGGGGCTCTATGATATTAGCAATTCGGCATTGAATGAAGGGTGAGGGTCCTTTTTGTGGGGCACCGGTCCCTATTGGACTCGGCTGACCAATTATTCAAGAACTGTGTACACATAAATGAGCAAGTTGAATATAGAAACTTTATTACTTTTTAGTAGTATTATATATCTATATCTCATCAGCATCTATTATTACTTGCTATATATGTCTTTTATACATATATATATAGAGCAAAGGTACTTAACATTAGTAGTGTGGGACTCATACTACTTATTTCATAAATCATGTCCCATATATATGACTTAATTAAGGTTTAATCACACGGGAAAAGAGGATTGAGTAGACTTTGGATGAGGGTTATGGATTCAATCTTATTTATTTATTTTTATAATGACACTTGTCCTTAAAAAATTTGTCCTATTTATGGATTCATCTATAAAAATAGTGATCTTGGCACAAGGGGCCGGGTTACCAAATTGACGAGGTTATGGACCGCTGTCGTATGATTTTGATCACAAAAAGCAGGTGCAACGACTTGTTTAATAAATCTTCTTATGTCATTTAGCCTCATATCATATAAGCGCACATGATCTAAATCGGTTACAATTAAAAGCCATAAGGTGCTCATGATAGGGTGTCCTAAAAATAAATTTTTGTGAATTTTTTTTATTTTTATGACGAGCAAAAGTTAAAACCACAGGATTTTCTATTGAAGACAAGTGCATTACAGATAGAAATATTGCCTCTTTGGTGAGGGAGAAAGTGACAAGGACAAAAGCACTATCGTAGAGTCATCCATGTTTTCTGGTCAATGTTTTTGGAAGCCTTTGCGTCATTTATGTGAGGCAGAATGATAAGACACTGTTGATAATGGGGGACATTTATATATTCCTCTATATATATATATATATGCATATATAAATATGTGCTCTCTACACCTCCTCCGTTTGATAAGTTAGTTGTAAATGAAATTTTTAAGTTAAAATTGGTTAATTTTTTAAAAATTATTTATAATTTTTATTGATTTTTTTTTAAAAAAAAGATAAAAATTAAGATGAAAAATATAATTTAATTAAATTTAAACTTAAACACCAAATAAAAGACATTTAATGATAGTTATCTATGGCCGGATCTGGTGCTGTGGCGCATTCAATACTGTGAAGTGTCCTTACCCTGTTAAACTGATTCACAATTTAGGGGGCTTTTTTTAACCAAGACAGAAAAGTAACCCCTACGATATATAGGATGCCAATGCCATCATAAAACAAAAACTTGGCAGTAATTAAATCGGGAAATAAAAACCTAGTCACAGTCACATTTATTGTATATAGATATACATGTATATGTATATTATATAGAGAAGTGTTCCTATTACACCAACCCCCTCATATGGTATTTGTAATGCTACTTGTGTTGTATCGATCATAAGAATTAAATCTAATATTTGTTATAATTAAGTCTCTAAATAAAAAATTACAAAGTGTCACATTATATGAGGTATTGAATACAAGACATTATATATATATATATATATTTGCTGTAAATATATATATACACAGTAGCTTTCATGGATCGTCCTTTCCTAAGTACTTAAGCTTAGAACATTAAAGCAATGTTGTTCGTATGCACCAAGAAAGAGATCCAAGCAAAAATTTACAGAAGTTTACTTCTCAATTATCATTTTTTTTTTCATTTAACTATTTTTCCAATAGGACTTTTCAATTTTTTACCATAGATAAGAATTATTGTTTTTAACTGTTTTGTGACTGAGAACAATTCTATAATATTATATGTTACATTTTTTTGTACACAGAAACACTTATAAATCAGATTATTTAAAATTCCATATGATGGTTAAAAGATAGTTTTTACCAACAATTGTGTTGAAAGTATTGACTACAATTGTAGACTCGTCGTAAGTCGTTTTGGGTATTCAATTATCACAATTAACTACAAATTAATAGATAAGTGGGCCAACTTACAACTTTTTCTATATAAAACATAAGTTCATGACAAATTAGTTGCATTATTAGTGGGGTACGTAGATTAACGACGACATTAACATGACAACTAATTTAACTGATTAATTACCTAATAACGAGGTGATTAGATTACAATTCCCAAGTCCCACCAAATCCATTTCTTATATATGGAGAATTATTTTGACTGACCTACTGTGAGAAGAGAAACATGTGTTTTAGCTATTTCCAAATTTCAAACGAGGTAATAATATTGAAAAATACTTTAGAATATAAGTGACGGTTAACATCACACTAATAAAAAAATTAACCCTATTGATAGACCTTTTATTATAAGGCTCATTATTTATTAATAAATGATATTAAATATTACTGATATTCTCTAACATTTTTCAATAATAACCGCAGGTTGTTTTGTAAGTTCACCACCAAAGTTTCTCTTCTGTTTCCTCAATAAATACTAAATCTCCAATCTTGAATTGGTGGTGTGGCCGTGGACCCCACATTATCTCATGATGTATGCAGTACATTTTGCCAGTGAGTTATTTAGGCGTGTAAATGCCAAGCCTTTGTGTGGCCAAATTCGGCCTTCAACGTCAGAGGCATGGCAAAATTAGACGAAGTGTTTAGGGAAAAAAAGAAGAAGTGATTAGTTATATAAACTTAACAATTAAGACAAGAATAATACACTAAAGGACCATGTTTGAAATCAAACATACAAAGTTGTTGGCTTAGAATTTTGATTAGTTTGCCACTAAGCTTCTGTTTGAAACACGAGTTTAAGATAAAGTTTTTAGGTTGAAATTAATTGACTTTTTAAAAATTAGTTCTAAATTTTTTTTTTTACTTTTTTAAAAAAGATAAAAAAACTGATATGAAAAATTTAGGTTCACACCTAAGAGCCAAACGAAGCATAAATATTGGATGATCGTGAGGTTATAATATTATTTCATTTTAATTAACTTTTTTTTTCTTTTTTGGAAAAGCGTTCATCTTGAACTAGAAACCGGCCCGCAGTCCAACCGCAAAAAAAAAAAAAAAAAAAAAAAAAGATAGTTAGTTCGTTTAGTTCTTCAATTAAATATATTATGTCAATTTGATTTCTTAAACTTTTAATTTTAGCAAACTAGTTCTTTAACATTTAAATTGGTGAAGGATTTGTTTTAAAAAAATATTTTAAAGTCAGATAATCATTTATAACATGAAATTTTAGAGAAATAATTACATTAAGCATCAAATGTTCTCTTTACTTTACTACTATTAAAGACCCTTAAAAACTGAAAAGGAATGATAGAGACAGCTCTACAGACGAGCATTATCAAATTATTGCTTAAAAATAGAGACAAAGACTTTTTTTTATGCGTCTCTGACTGAATTTGTCTTTGGCATAAAGTGTAAAGAACGTTATACATGTTAGTTGCAAAGAAGAAGCTATCAATGGTAGCTAGGGCATTTTTATAGGTAATGAATGTTTAAATGTTAGATTTGATTAAAATTTTGATCAAATATATTTTTTTTAGTCAAAATCATAATAATATAAAAAAAATAAATATAAATGTATACGGATAGGATACTAGGCCTCTCGTGCAAAGAAGAGGCAATATGGTAATATAGTTTTTTTTTTTTTTAAGCAACGAAATTCATATGCATAACTTAATCACGAATACGTTCTACATTTCAATAGAAAAAGGACGAATAGGAAATTAATAAATAAAATATAATATATAGTATTATTCCCCACCTCTCATTATGAGATTGGGACATAAATGTGGTCCCTTTCCTCATTATTGAGTTATTTATTTTACCCTCTCTGGACTCTAGAGTTGGGGGTTGGGAACATGGGATCATTAAAAGGTTGAATGATTAGAAAAGGCCAGAGGATATGGTCGAAAAAGAATGAAAATGAAATATTATATTCTCTATAATATTTCACGTCAAATAAACACATGAAAATACCAAGTAGAGAATCAATCAAAAATCATGGAAAGTTGAGATGTATATACTATATAAAAAAACTGGCCTAGCTAGTTACTAAAGAAACTTAAATAAGAAAATTATTTTCATGCTATAGTGACGCCCGTGCCCTACAAGGAGGGCAGGCTGTTTTTAGCTATTTTTCCGCGCACGTAGAATGATATGCACGGTGGCAATCTCGCAAGACCTTAACGTCTTTGGTCTCTATCTTCTTCTTCTTCAAGAACGCCAAGACAAATAGACCTTAACCCTTAGGGTCCGTTTGGTAGAGTCAGTTGAACGGTAACACTTTGGATTAAAACATATTTGAATGAAATTTATAAGCATAATCATTTAAAATGGTGTTTGGATGTGTGCAATATGAAAATAAACATTTGAACATAGTATTTAAATGTGTGTTTCGATAGATATTGAAAATAATTCCAAAAAATTATGTAATCCCTCAATATGTACATGATAAATTTTAATAGGATATCGATCGTGTTTGTTCATATCTTCGTCCTAAATGCATAGAAAAGAGAATTGTCACAATCGGATTTGAAACGAGAAAGTTACGACATTTTGAAATTTAAATGGAAGAAAAAGAAAAAGTTTTTGATTAAAGAGAACCCAAATATTATGGTTGAATATATTACTCAAATGAAGTCAAATTTAATTTTAAGGGGTGGCCAGACCGTCCAACATTTTTTTTTTTTTTTTGCCTTTAAATGGAGAAATGGACCATAAATGGCGTATTCTAAATTTTGTGTTACGAAACACTTATTTGAATGATCAACCTAAATAAAAGGGCACAAATATTATCAAATAGTTGATACAAACGGAGAAAAAAATTCTTCACAATAACGATATTACTACTATTGCAGAGGACCCGGTTATCGTACTAATACTCGGGTCATCAGCAATGAGGATGATAGGGTAAAAGTAGACGTGCAATAGGCCAAGAAAGAGTTCATGAGATCACTCTTCTCACACCGCGACCAAGTTATATATATGGTTCATTCTTCGTATTTTATTTACTTTTTATTTCTTTGTATCTAAAGAGAGTGTGGGATTTTCTGTCCCTTTAAGGGGTTGCGAAATTAATTCGATTTATTAAAGTCAGGATCAGTATCAGATGACAATTGATAATTAGTAATTACAGATCAACACACCTGTTTGATAAGGAGGAAAGAAAAAATTAATTGAAGGAAACTATTTAAAAGAGAGAAAAGAAAGTGATTTTCTTTCATGCTCTTTGGTAAAATTGGAAGGAAAGAAAATGACTTCATCTATTAAAAATAAAAAAAGTGGAAAAGTTTCATCCATTTGCAATTGCAATTACTATTGTACGACTAGTTATCTTATATAAATATATATATATATATATATATATATATTTGGTAAAAAGCTCATCATGTCCAAAATTGGACGGACGAAATGATGGGTGTAGAAATCACAACCGTATAAGTTCAAGAGTTCAAACAGACAAAACAGCTGACATGGTTGTCCACTTATGCCTCGTTTGGTGAATGAGTTTAAACTTAAAATTTTTATCTCAATTTTTATCTTTTTCTGAAAA
Organism: Ficus erecta; assembly: GCA_008635985.1. Lineage (NCBI taxonomy): Eukaryota > Viridiplantae > Streptophyta > Magnoliopsida > Rosales > Moraceae > Ficus > Ficus erecta. The sequence goes on along the minus strand of BKCH01000624.1, from coordinate 310,221 downwards.
ATCAATAAAAATTATAACTAATTTTTAAAAAGTCAACGAACTCAAACTTAAAAATTTCAAGTCAAACCGTTTCATCAAACGGACCCTTATCTTATATAAGTTCAACGACTTACTAAGATATGAAACCTTTGTATTTTAATCAACGTGTCAAATTTTGCAGATTTAACAATTAAAAAAAAAACTCAAATAACACGTAGGTTGGTATTTAAAAAATTAAACTGAAATTGGTATTCTTAATAATTTATTATTTTTTGTTAATCAATCCAAATCAAGAAGAGGAAATATGTGGTAGCTAGTTAATTTCGCTTATACCTAGTAGTATGTCGTTCTAATTCTAGATCATCACCTTCTCAATTGAAGATTACAAACAGGAGGGGAAAAAAAAGTTAACGTTATTTTACGTGCATAATTTAGTGATAATTTTACTCTTAGCCTCACCAAAAAAGTGAATAGTTCAAATCCTGTACCCAATCAAAAAAAGAAAGGACTCGCACGGTCTACGTAAATAAAACGGGCCAGGCTCATGAAGATTCCCACAAGGGTGGGCCACAGAAGTCTTGTCGTCAGGGGCTAGTGAATAGAGACTGGACCGGTCCAGGTATTAAAGGCCAAAAATACTAAAGAACTGGTCCCGGCGGGGCTCGAACCCGCGACCTTCGGCTCATAAGACCAACGCTCTAACCAACTGAGCTACGGGACCAACTCTTGTATCTTTACTTTCACATTTCCTATTTAGCGGACCAACGGTAAGAGATTTGCTAACAAAACAAAATAAACAAAGAGCAAGAGATAGAAAGATTATTATTATTATTATTATTATTATTATTATTTTAAAGAAAGGTTGATTAGCACAAAAGGAGTTTTCCAGCTCTCGTTTCCACTGAGAAAATCAATCATCTTCAACTTTTGATTTTTTTTTTTTTTTTTTTTTTTTTGGATGAATAACTTTTGATTATGTTGCGATGGTTGTATAAGCACTTAGGCTCGCCCCACCCTATATTAATGTAGGAAGTTGGAGATGACATAGAACACACCAACTAAAATAGTTCTGTTAAATGCCAGATACACAGTTAAGGAAAGACAGAAAAAAGAAAAGTAAAAGAAGAACCAAAGTTGAACACGGATGCTAGGCACTAGCAAAGTGTTTTTTGTTTTTTTGTGTGGAATTTACACTGCAATCCTATTTTACATTATCTGAATAACAGTTGTTTTAGCTGTTGAATTGATTTTCCAACAGTCAAATTTATGACTCGCGTGTTATAAATTTTTAACACGAACACTTATAAGTTAGATCATTAAAAAATTAATTCAATAATTAAAAAAAAAAAAACTCGTGCTTCCCATTAAGTCATAATCTACATGACTACGCTGTAGGCAGGTCATTGGACCCTAATTTAACAAAGTTTGTGAATCCTAATTTAATTTTTTTTTTCTTTTTTGAATTTGGAGATAAATTCAAATACTAGACCTTATATTAACGACAGCTGCGGATCTACATTTATCGCTTCGCCGAGACTGCATCCACAATCTAGCAAAGAGAACTAATATAGAAAATCCATTCTCTTTTATCAACATTACTCGTGAAAGAGACCAGCTCATTTCAAGAGGCTAAGGATTTCCCTTTTAGCTTGTAAACCAATCCAAACGGCTGTCATTTATATTCATTTAACTATTATCATATAAAAAAGTTTATCAACGCCTTTCTCTACTTGTAAAACCCCACAACACTAATTAATATATATATATATATATATATATATATTATACATGGGAAAATTTGTGCCTATGACATTGCTCTATCAACATTTTACCATTCACAACGAAGAAACTTGCCATGTGATTTTGTTTTGTTTTGATTTTTATATTTCAACAGAAAAAAGAAATTAAATTTAAGCCCAAAGGGCTAGAATAGACATTGAGGTAGAGCCAAGAACAAGAGCAACAAAGGAAGCCTTTTTCAACCATGAAGCGGAACCCATCAATTTGTTGTGGAAGAAATCAAGAGCAATGAGATCGACAAGAGCCATGTAAATTAGAATTCCCGAAGAGAATGAACCCAACAATCCCTCCATGATCAAGGCATTAGGGCTGCTATCGTCGTAGCCAGTGGCTGAGAACAAGATCATCCCAAGTATTATCCCCATTGGCGTCGTCACTGCAAACATGAAACACATATACGCCGTCGTTGCGAAGCTAAATCCCGCCTGCACCGACACACATATTTCAATCAATACTAGGTTTTCCGACATATTTTGAACAAAATTAGACCACAGATAAGGGATATATAGAAAGAGCAAAACACAGTTGTAAGCTTACCCTAACGATAATTCATATAGTAGCTTACTATTGATTTATATACTTTCATCGTATTAGAAACTGATGTTAACAATTGAATTAAGGTGATTTGTGTTCAACATGTAGCAGGCTTCTGTTTTTATACCTTAATTAGTTTGTATTACTAGTTGGACATACCAATTTGCTAACTACTACAAGTTATGATTAAATTGGGTGGTCATTACTCAAATTTTTTTTTTAATAGGTAGCTAATTATTCATTTCAATTGCGTGTTGGTTTTGGTTCTCTTTTTTCTTATTTAAATAAGATTTTCCTTGATTATTATTATTATTATTGTTATTATTTTACTCTTGCCCAAAACTTTACTCCAGTTAGCTTTCGCTACTCCAAAACTAGGTTTACTCTTCATAAATAGAAAACTAAAAGCAAAACGTCAGCCACGTTATTATGAAAAATTATAAAATGCTTAATCTAGATTGCTTCCTTGGAGTTCTTTGTACCCAAAAAAGATCAGCTTTATGATTTTTAGTTGTAATAATATATATATATATATATATATATGCTTTCATCCATTGAGTAGGCGCTTCACACTTCATCAAGCATAAGTCATAAATCTGGTCCATATAATAATTTTACATCAATCAAGCAAAATGTGTAGTATAAAGTGGTAACATTAAGTGCATCAATCAGTAGGGATAAAAAGCAGGCAAGTTTCAAGCCAAAAAAAAAAAAAAAAGCACGCAAGTCTTCTCAAAGCTACCACCATTGGCGCTTCAAAAGGCAAATTACACTATTTTAAGGACCCTGCTGCACTTTTTTTTTATTTTTATTTTTATTTTTTTTCAAACCCGGAAAGGTGAATCCTAAATAGCACCAAAATAAATAATAAATAAATACACAAAGCACTAAATGGACTTTATTTACATTCAAGAGCATAAGAATGGATAGCATCGTGATTCAAATATAATTTAGTGAAAATTTCACGATGTAGAATTCGAATTCTCGTTAAAAAATATATATATATATATGAATATCACCCCCTCTCAAAACTAACTTGAATGGCCACCTAATTATATAGAAGACGACAGTTAAATTCTAGAAGCCAAATCTTATGGAAGATTTAATAACCATTGGTAAGAATAATCAGTCAAGTTAATCCACAAAGACGAGTGGCTATACTATCAGCACACTCAAAATTCTAACCTTATCTAATTATATTATTAAAAAATTTGAAAAATTTGTGATTGAAGTTAGGTGGGGGGTTTTTTTTTTTTAATTTATTAATCAAAGAATTATATGTGAATGTTGTTCTGAAAACAGAAAGTGTTTAAATATATACCTGAGCAATGCAACCACCGAGGCCCATTCCTTCAAAGATCTGGTGAAAAGCCAAAGCCGCAACAAGAGGACGAATAGTGCACTGATTCTGAGACATCCCCATCGTCGCCCCTATTATCACCGAGTGGAATATTATCCCTATCTCCAACACCTGACTCACCAGCCTCTGTTTCAGCCTCACCTTCGCCTCTTCTTCGCTCACCTCCTCCTCATGACTCGCCAACTCGCCCGACTCGAACCTCGACTCTGCCGACAGTTTCTTCATCTCCCCCGTCTCCTCCTTCGTCCCCACCGCCACGTACTTCCCGTCCCCGTCCCCGTCCCCGCCGCCGTGTCCGTGTCCGTGTCCGCCGCCGTGGCCGCTGAGCTCGACGTGCGACGTGGCTGTGACGTCGACGAGGAGGGCAATCACAGCGCCGATCAGAGTCACGAGCCCGGCGAAGGGGAAATCCCTCCACGGGTGCCGCGACGCCACGTGGCAGTCGGAGAGGGCGGCGAAGGCGTCTGGTAACACGTGGACGAGCGAGGTGGAAAGGATCACCCCCGCCGCGAAGCACTTGATTACGAGCACCGCCTTGTCGTAGGCCGGCTTGCCTTGGAAGTAGCGGGCCAGTAGCACCGGGGATGATATCCCGACCACGCTAGTGAAGAAAATCACGAATATCGAGACCACCTTCAGCCGCGCCGCCGCCTCGCCGTCCCGGCACGCCAGGGTCCGCGCCGTGTCCAGCGCGCACGCCGCCATGGGTTGAACCAATTCAGGTTATTTAAGAGAGAGAAGAAGAGAGAGAGAGAGACAGAGTTACCAAGAAGCGTGTCAGTTTGTATATGTGTGTGTAAATTTTTCCCAAGTCTTTTCTTTTGTTTCTGTGGCGTGGACTTTGTTGCATGTGAGAAAGAGAAAATTGGGGGAAAAATAGACTCGGAATATATAGGAGTTATGAATGTGTCCACCAACTGTCTCCACTTGTTCAGTAGCTATAAGGAAAGACTCGCAATTTGGGACGAAGCGAGGGAAGGTTTGGGTGTATGATACCGTGGACCAAAGTTATATATATACTACAGAAAATTAAATAAGTAAGAATAAAGTTATAAAAAAGAAAAAGAAAAATTAGAAGAAGAAGAAGATAAAGATTTTTAATTTTTAATATTAGATATGTTAATGTTCACATACTAAGGGGGAGTTTGGCTCAACAACTCAAACTAAGGGAGTGTTTGGTGTGTAAGTTTGAGTTAAGATTTGTAAGTTTAAATAGTAAATTTTTTTGAATTTTTTTGAATTTTCAGAAAAGACAAACAACTTTTTGGGGAAAAAGATAAAAAACATGATGAAAAAAGTACAGTTTAGTTTAAACTAAACTCATCTCCAAACAATGCCTAAGATTTTCAAACTTTTTTTTGTCTTTTTCCCAAAAAGTTTTTATCTTTTTCCTAAAAAGTTTTTTGTCTTTTCTGAAAATTCAAAAAAATTTACTATTGAAACTTAAGAATAAATAAATAGAATAATTTATTAGTGAGAGCATAATGAATGGTGCTCCATATTTGTACAGGTTATGGAATTTATTCATATTTGCTTTATAATTGTAATTTAAATCTAAATCTAACTTTATAATTTAAATAAATTCACAATATAACCTAATAAATAATAAACTAGATAATTTCAAGAATACATTTAAATCTAATCTAGATAATTATAAATATATAAACGAATAAATATAACAATTTATTTCCTCCTATATGTAGGTCTCATTATTGACGATCTGCGTAACGAACACATTTTCCTGCTATAATACTACAAAAATGAGAATAAACGACAGACTTAAAACCGTTGTCTAAAGTCCATCCAAAAACGCGACACGGACATAATTTACGAAAACCGTTGTTAAAAAAACATGTTTTCACGATGTTTTTTTGAAATCGTTGTGGAATCACAAAACCGTCGTGGAAACTTGTACTTTCCACGACTGTTTTTGAAAAACCGTCTTGGTATCTTCTGAAATTTTTTTTATTGAATTTTGAGTCATCCTCGCAAACCTTTTTTTTTTCCTCTCTCTCTAAGGCCCCCCTCTCTCTCTCCCCCTCTTCTCTATCTTTCTCTCATTGCGAACCCACTTTCTCTCTCTAGTCATCCTCCCTCCTTCGCAATCGCCGTTGCTCCGCTCCTCTGTTGCCGTCATTGTCGACCACCCTCCCTCTTCCTCACTCTCTTTCTTTTTCCTTCTATCACCCACACACACACTCTCTCTCCGCAAACTCACTCTCTCCATCTCTCTCAGATTTGTGCCAAAATAATAGATGCCAAGAAGAGCAAAAGGCCTTGTACACGTACCGGATCTTGAAGTACTATTTCCAAAGGTTTCCCGTTGGGGTTTCCGGCCCCCCCTGGTCTTCACCTAATTGTGGAAGAGGGGAGGTGAGTTGAGTATCAACTCTCTCTCGCGCGCCTTTCTTCAGCTTGTTCCTATTCGTCTATTTGGGACGGGCAGGCAGCCCACATACATGAAGAGAAGAAGAAAGGGGGGTTCCTTGATAATAAGGTGTCAAGGCGGTCGAAAAAGGCTACAAGTGGAAGCAACCGATGCTTTGGTCATTCAGTTGACTCCTTGCCACTAGTCCGTGCTTGCTGTCATGCTGGCAAAAGCAGGGGTTTCGGCCGGTTTTACCTACTATTGGATTTGAACCAATGACTCTCGCCCCTTTTATTTAAAGAAAAAAAATAATGCTTGCAGTAGAAGGACTAATCCGTTATTTCTTTAATGGTTCCAAACATGCCAATATTAGTATTGATGGTACGTAAATATAACTCGTTGTTCAAACAACTATTCAGAGTTCCTAGAGCTTCTTGCAAGGCTTGTTGGAAAACCCGTTGTCGAACTTCGTTAATCGCTCTTTGTTGTTAAAAATGGGGGTTTTCGGAGTTCGTTTGATGTATCCGTTTCGGTTTCTCAGTTGATCTTTTTATTATTCCCGTCGGAGGCGACCAGCATGAGGTTATGGTGATGGCCTTAGAATGGACCCTGGGAGGTTCTTTCAATGGAAACTTAGTTGTCGCTACACTGCATCGAGCTAATTACGTAAACGGATTATCCACCGTTAGTCAGTATTGTAGGTTGGCTTGGATTACTTAGTGTTGCGAGCCTAGGAGGGCAGCGCGCTTTGGGATGCGGAGGAGCTATTATCGCCCAGCGGTGGAGATCGAAGGTATTTGGCCCCCAAAAGGGATTGGGGTTTTAGATACTTGAGAAATCCCTTTTCTTAATACCCTAATTCTCTTTTCATCTAGAGCTGCCGTAACTTGGGCTCATCATGCTATACTCGCAGGGAAGGAAAAACGAGCAGTTTACCCTTTAGCAGCTACTGTTTTACTGGCTTTCGTATTCACAGGCTTTCAAGGAATGGAATATTATCAAGCACCCTTCACTATTTCGGAGAGTATTTATGGTTCTACCTTTTTCTTAGCAACTGGCTTTCATGGTTTTCATGTGATTATCGGTACTCTTTTCTTGATCATATGTGGTATTCACTTTCTCACTTTCTCCTCGCACCGCCGCCAATCTAGCCACCCCTGCAACTCTTTCACCACCGCCACCCTAGCCGCTGCCACCCCCTTGCCGTGGCACCATTTGAACCCGTTCAGTACCATACTTATTGAGTTTTGAGGGAAATCAATTCATGATATTTTCTTTGTCGTTGAAATGGCATTACTAAATGTTTCCAGTATTTTTCATGTTGTTTCATAGTGTTTTTTGTCCATCATTGTTTTTATTTATTTTTTTAATTTGTTATCAAATGATATGTATCTTTTAATGGTGGAGTTAGTGGCTTGGTTCTTGATACAATAGGTCATACCTTTAGTCAGAAGTACCACAACAGAGTCATTCAGGCAAAATTTCTCTCTATGTCTCTCTCACTCAAAGTGAAAATAACCCATTTTTATTGATTTTTCATTTGAAAAAGTTTCATGAAAGCTTGATTGATGTTGCCCTAATTTTCTTTTCTTTTTTTTTTTTGGAAGGTTAGAATTTCTAATTTATAAATGAAGTTATTTAGATGTGTAATATTCTTGGAAAGTACTATATTTGTCCAGAAATTTCTATTTGCCTCCTAATGATGAGCAAACTACACTTCAATAGCGTAAGAAAATTATTTGTCCAGGATCTTTTGGCATAATTTTTTGCAATGCAATAGGAACAAACTGCACTTCTGGTTTCAGATTTGGTAGTTTTTATTGGTGGGTTTTCAATAAATTCTTATAAAACAGGATTATTGTTGTCTGTCGGAACTTTTAACTACAGAAAATAACACCCTTCCATCAAGAGTTTAGCTGGATTCAGAATTTTGAGCTTAAAAGTTGTATACTTCTTGCTATTATAATGCATGAATGCCTAACTGTTTATATCCAAAAACAGGGTAAATGGCGTCATAATGCATGAGTTTGACTTCTGTCCTAGGTCAATTGCATTGGCAGGCATATATTGTCAAAACTAGTGGATGACTGGAAGTTAATGGATGAGCTTGTAGTGTTATGGGCCATTTACTTGCTAGGATCAAGTATCTTGCAATTAAAATCTCTAATAGCTTTTGTCTATTGATGGACATTTGTTTCCCATAATTAGTTCATTACTATTTGGTAGGTGATTTGGATAAAGGAGAAACATGGGATGGTGATTTTGAGATAAACACAATATTACAAGTGTAGTGTCATTCTAAAAATTCATTTTGTGATATATGTATAGGTTCCATTGAATTGTTCTTTATTTTTCTTTCTAAAGACTTGAGGTGGAGTTAGAGATTTACAAGAGCAAACATCTTTTTGATAAATTTTGTAGCATTTTTTTTTTCCTTTCATGAATGTTAAATTGTTCCCTTTTAGGGATGCTATTTTAGAAAACTTTAATGTATTTGTATTGTATATTATTATGTAGAGTAATTAACCTAAATGGTCCCTGAACTCTTTAAGAGGTGACACTTTGATCTATGTTCTCCTTTTTTTTTTGGCCGTGCTGACTCTAAACTCTCTAAAAAGGTGATGATTTGGTCCTTTCCGTCCAATTCCATTAAATTTCTAACAGATTGAGTAATGTGCATTGCATGTGATCTAATTTGATAGGGCATTTCAGTATTTAATAATAATTGCTATAAAAAATAAAAAAAAATCATAAAAAATTAAAACTCTCTCTCTCTCAAACTCAAATTGACATCGGCGGGGGCAGGGGGGGCGTAATTAGCGATGAAGAAGAATGGGGGGTGTGTGAGTTTGGTGGCGGCGGCATCGGGGGGAGCCAACCCAGATCGGAACTCCTTGGGGGGGGGGGGAGTGAAAACCCAAATTAAAACCTTTGGGGGGCCGAAATGCAGATCGGAACGAGTGGCGGTGGGTTTGAGTTTGGTGGGGGAGGAGGGGGCCTGGGTTTGAGTCGTTAGCCGAATCTGGGTTATGTGGGGGGAGGAGGGACGTTCGAGTTCGTCGACAAAGGCGAAGGCAGGGGCCCGATGATAGAGAAGACGAGGGTGGTATCCAGCATCCGGTGTCAGATCTGGGAGGGGGGTCCAACATCATATTTGTTTGGGGGGGGAAAGAGGGAGGGGAGAGAAGGGCGAGAGAGAGACGGTCTCTCGGTCTCCGGCGTCAGATCTGGGGGGGAGGGAGGGAAAGACGGCCGACGTCGAACCTATGGGAGAGAAGGAGGGAGGGGAAGGGAAGGGAGGGGAGAGAGAAATAGAGGTTCTCACTTTTTATTTTTAAAGAATTGATATGAATAAGGGTACTTTCATCCTTTTATGGGTATTTTCCTTCAAAAATCACAAAATATACGTGACCATTCTGTGATTTTTTTTTTAATGGAACCAGACAAAAAGGACCAAACTGTCACTTTTTAAGAGAGTGTAGGGTCAGTACGGCAAAAAAAAATATATACATATATGGACCAAAGTGTCACCTCTTAAAGAGTTCAGAGATCATTTAGGCCAATTACTTTATTATGTAATGTGACAATTGATTTGTGATTTTTATTTTGGGTCTTGTAATCGATAGCACACAGGATAAACCACCTATGGAAAAAAAAAAAAAAAAAAAAACAGAATTTTTTTAAATTTTTTTATAAAACCAGACCACGACGGGTTATGAAGGAAACTGTCGTAGTAACCTCACATACCACGATGATTTTCACTAAAAACTATCAGGGTAGCTAACTTACCATCGTGGAATCCTCTCGCGGGCACTAGTATGATACTAAATTTTCCACGACGGTTAAAAAACTGTTGTGGAATTTATGAAGTTTTCACGACGGTTAAAAAACTGTCATCTTTTCTTTTCATGACAATTAAAAACTGTCGTAAAATCCTCTTTTGTACGAGTGAATGCACTTGTCCGTCTACTCTTTCTTATTGTTCATTATTTTTTCATTAAAAGATTTTAAAGCTTGGTCATTGGTGTGATGTGAAAAAAAAAAAAAAAAAAAAAGAGAGGAGAATTAATATTATAATTAGATATATCTACATCTAAGTGAGATTTTAAAATCTATAATCAAGTATTTCAAAATCAACAAACTAATTAATTAGATATTTATGAATAATCAAGTATTTCAAAATCAACAAACTAATTAATTAGATATTTATGAATAAATCTAAAATTCCAAACAAAATTCAACTATTTTAATCGTATAAGAATGATCACATTAAATGGCTAGTTTTGCCAACCTATTCATGATAATTGTTGGTTAGCGCTCAAAACGCAATGAGTTGTGTTTTCGTTCTCTCCCCCCCCCCCCCCCCCCCCCCCCCCCCTTCTCTAAAAGTTTGGAATTTTGTGTGTTACGTCACACTTGCACAAACTCACGGGCAATTCCGAGTACGGAAGGGCATAGGTGGTGGAATCTTTCACATAATTCCAAGTACAGAATACGATGGTGCAGTGCAATCTTACACGATAACATCTTTTTGTTCTTATTTTTTTGGGCCAGTGTCTTACTTTCAAAATGGTGTTTATCATAGTGCTAAAGAAAGGGGGTCACTTTCTTGATCACTTTGATTATTTTACTAGATATCCTTACATGAATATGGAACTTATAATAAACCATATGTTACTTGTGTGTGTGTGTGTCTCTCTCTCTATATATATATATATGTAAATATATGAGAATGTAAACTCTTGCAATATAACTGATTATATGTGATGGGTCTCGTGAACTTGGGTTGGTGGCTTTGTTTTGTTTTGTTTTGTTTTTTTGTTTTTTTACTCCGAAGAATACCTCAATTCATTACAGGGGATTCGGGAGGAAGTGGCTACGCCACTGAAAAAAGAAAAGAAACTATAATTAATTTGATATTTTTCTTAGAATTCAAGGGTAAACTCATCTTGCTAAGAAACGAAAAGAAGTAAAACTTTCTCATTGTATAAGCTTACGAAACAAAAACATTAATACTTTGATTGTCATTTAAGTTTAACTCTAATTAAACTGTATTTTTTCATCTCAGTTTTTGTAATTTTCTGAAAAGTTAACAAAATTTATAACTAGTTTTTGAAAAATCAACCAAATCCAACTTAAAATTTCATCTCCAACCGGCGAACCAAATGCAAACTAAGTTTATTTTCACAAAAGAAAAAAAAAAAAACTCCCGAATTATACATATTGTCTCAAAATAGTTATTGATGTTCGGTTTTACAAATTACACTCCCTCGTTCTACTCCAAAGTCCACAAGTAACACTTCCTTCGGGTTTCGTAAAAAATGGATGAAAAAATGCCGCATATATATACCCTCACATGGTAAAAACAACCTCTTATTATAGGAAGGAAACCATTGTGCTCCCACACATTTCCATTCTTATGATGACTCACACTTTTACTTGCTATGATATTATTTGTTACGATATTATTTGTTACGGTTAGGGTATAAAGTCATGTAGTGTATTTTATTCATAAAGGCCTCATATAATTAAGAAAGTGTTATTACACTTATAAACCATCATTGTAAACTTTTTTAGATGATATATGAGATTGTAGCTTATCTTTTATCTTTTGCGGTCAATTAAAGTCCATCTTGCCACCCTCTTTGGCTCAACGTTGTCAATGATGACTTAGCAGCAGTGGCAGTGGCCAAGCTGTACTTGATGGTGGTGACAATGACCGGCATTGGTTAGGGAACAATTTCCCTTTCTATTTGAAGTTTTTCAACAAATTTGTCTATAACTAAAACTCATTTGAGAGCTATGCATTATGAAAGGGCTACTTGTGAGATTTTATAATAGATCCGCGGAGGAGTGTACATTGTTTACAGTTGACTGTGAGTAGCCATTTGGGTCTAATTGGCTTGTAGTTGGGGGACCATTTAAAAGAGTAATTGACCTAAATGGTCACTGAATTCTTTACAAGGTGACGATTTGATCCCTATTTTTTAAATTTTGACCTAAACGATCCTGAACTCTTAAAATATTGTCAATTATAATTATTTCCGTCCAAATCCGTTAAACTTCTAACAGAATCTTGCTCAAATCATAATTTTATAGTGAAAAGACCAAAATATCCTCTAATTTTTTATTTTCTATATCCTCTTCCTCAGTTTTCTCCCCCCCCCCCCCCCCAACCCACAAAAACATACCCAAACTAGAAAAATCTTTCTTATGGGTAGAGGAAAAAAAAAAAAAAAATGAGCAGGAGTCGGTGGAGGGGAGGGGGGAGAGAGGGGGTTTGCAGAGGGGGAGGGAAGAAAGAGGGAGTCGCCGGTTATGGCGTTGGAATTGGGGGGGGGGGGGGGGGGGGGGGGGGGGGGGGCGGCGGGCAACGGTTATGGAGTTGAGATTTGGGGGGGCTGGGGCGATTCTTGGGTGAACCGTGGGGGGAGGGCTGGGGCGAACCTACCGGCATGACTCACCATGACGCCAGATCCACCATGGAGCTCTTCGTTGAGGATTTTCTTTTTTCCTTTTTTCTTCGTCGATTCAAAAACTGGACAAAAACGTAATCCATTTTCTTTCAAAACCCGGAGCTTGTTCCCACTATTCCCACTTCCATTTTCGCTGTTGACACCATAATCCTCTGAAAAGAGATTACGTTTCTTCTTGTGTTTCCTGTTGTTCTGTGAAGTAGTGCTCAGCGTTGCACGACAATTTGCCATGAAATCTCTTCACAAAATTTCCCTACTTTCTATCTCTGGATTTCAACGAGACTTAAATAAAATTCAAATCTAGGCATGGAAAATAAATTAAAATCAGAAATGGACATCATTTGCACCTCTAAGATTCATATTTTTTTTTCTTTTGTTTTTTTACAATCTAAGATTTACATAGAAACGAATTTGTAATTGCAAATTAAAAGTGCAAATATTCCAAAAGCGAAGGATAAAAATTAAAAAACAAACATACAAAAAGCGAGTGAATAAAGGAAAAAAGAGCAAATTTGTTGTTTCCAATAAAATTTCCATATGAAGCAAAAAAAATTGAGTTCAGGGTTTGCATAGAAGGATTGTCGGAGGAGGAGAAGGGAAGGGATGAGAGGAATTCTAGGTTTTTTATTTTTTGTTAAATTATATTATTAGTTTACTAAAATACCCTCTCAGTTTAGATCACATATATCGCACATGACGCATTCTGTTAGAAATTCAACGTATTTGAAAGTAAATGATTATAATTGACAACATTTTAATAATTCAGAGTCGTCTCGGCCAAAATTAAAAATACATGAATCAAATAGTCACCTTGTAAAGAATTCATAGACTATTTGGGTCAATTACACATTATAAAAACAAATAAAAACTAATTAATTAAGTAGCCCCTGTTTTTCGATGGCTTATAACTATTTAAGCAAGATTTTGGTTTCTACCACCGTTAAAAAAATGTTGTGAAAAGTAATTAGATAACGGAATACCGTAATGGATGACGATGAACTTATTTGGTTTTTTTGTTTAAGGAAAAAATTGTGTAGAAAATAAATTTGATGATAAATTAATATAATAGGGTGTTTAATTATTGTCTCTATTACAATTATAAGAAAATAATAACTATTAGGACAAAGAAAAGGGTCTAATAAAGAATAATAATTTTATTAGGAAGTTATAACTAATTATAACTCTCGAAGTCTCTTCACTTTCACAAATATTAGGTAAACACATTAAGAATCAATAAAGCAAACCAGTTGATTAAATTAAATCCCCTTCAATTTTTTTTTTTTTTTTTTTTAAGGTTTTTGCATCGGATTATCACCCTATTGAGGTAGTAAAGAGGAAAAGACCACAAAGGCTAAAGTAAAAGTTAGATATTAATTTGATATTGTTTTGTTTTTTCGCTGTTACTTATTAGATAAGGGATGTTTTTTTCCCTCTCTCTCTCTCTCTCTCTCTCTCTCTCTTTTCGTGTGAGCGTGTATGATCTTTTGCTGATTATGAAATGGTTGCAGATTTTATTTATTTTTAATTATTTTTTTAAAGACACAAGTAAAATCACATCAATATGGCGATAAGAAAAATTGAGAAGACAAAGCTAATAGAGCAGAAACTGTTTTTGTATTTGTTTTCTTTCAATTGTCCAAATAAAATGTATATCAGTAGGCCCGGGCAAAGAATTTGTGGAGTAGATTAAGAGGAGAATTGACAAGTACTGGGGTACAAAAGAAATATCTAACATTAAAATAACATCTCAAATCAACTTTGTAAAATAACTTACTTCTACATGCAATCTACGTATAATATACATGAAATAAAAAAAATTTGGGAGAAAGGTTACGAAAGAAAAAGAGGACTTCCTTTAAAAAGTAGGACACATGAATAACTAGCCCCAAAATTGGACTAGGCCTAGTTGTCCTTGGCATCACACTTTTGACCTACTTATTAATAGATTATGTTTGGCAGATGAAGCTCGTTTTTTGCTTGTTGAATATGAAGCTACCTTTGATTCATCTGTTAAATGAGCTTTTCAGCTAAAATCACAAAATATAGTTTCTATATATATATATATATATAATCTTCTATTTAGACTTTGAAATTTGTGTTAAAGTTTTAGCAAGACATTAGAAAAACATTTTCTAGTGTAAAATTTTAAAATTATTTTAGCCTACTAAGCTTTCTAAAGTATAGTTTTAACTTTGTTTCTCCTCTTCTATTGATTAAATGTAAAAGCAAAAACTCTATTAAACTGAGTTACGATATGTTTAGATAATGAGTATGAACGGAATTTTTTGGTTCAGCTTCGAAATTTTCAACCCAGTGAAATAAACATTGTAGCAACCCGCTATCCAAACATCAAAATAATTTGCAAAGAGCAGATTTAGACTTGGGCCCAAAAATATGTCATTATGGCCCTAGCCTATGAGTACTGCAACTGGTTTAGGTTGGGTCAATCTTCAGCTTTTAGAATTAGGTGACTTTTTCCATATAAATAATGTCCACAAGGCCCAAATTTTTTGTCAAACCAGTCCTGTTCTAAATAGCATATTCTGGAAATGGTAACAAATCTCACAAGTGATAATGAAATTTATAGCAGATTTTTTATAGTATGATAAATTATAACATATTTTTAACTTTTATTTCTAAAATATGTTTGTAACCTTCCAATTTTACCCCTTTTCTCTTAATGAAACAGTCTTGAACGACCTATTTTTGCACCGTATGATCAAGTGGATCGCTTAGTGTGAAAATGAAAGAAGGTCAGTTTGCTAATATTACTTTACGAGTGTCATTTTAACGAACTTTCAATGAAGCAACCATGTGCTTCCCAATCTGTATTTCATTTATCAGTGAAGCTCAAAAGCATTATAATAGCGAACTTCCAAACTGATTTCATTCTTATTCAATCGATATGGAGAAGAATAATAAATTAACATTTTTATTTCTTGGTTAATTCCATGTGTGTTAGTATTCAATGAGTTTGTTTATAGAATTTGGACGATTTTTTTGTTTTTTGTTTTGTTTTTGTTTTTGCTTTTATCTAGTTGGCAATAGAAGAACCAAAAAATTGAATAGAATAGTATTACGTACGCTGATTTAAAGTTGAAGAAATTAGTTCGATCTAAAATCCAGTTAGTGAATTCTTTACTTTAATGTGTCAGATAGTTGGACGTTTCTTCTAGTGACATTATGATAATTTGGACAATTAAAGGCCTTACAGATCATGAGAACAATTATGTGTAAAAACAAAGAGTGTTGACTAAATTAAAAAGTTACAAATAACTTTATTTGTAACAGTTGTTCAAATCAACGCAGTTCATCCTCTCTTATCGCGATTAATTTCTTTTAACCATGATGATGATATTTATATAAACTAAAATATTACATTAACATTTGAAAATGGACGTTGCTCTTATAATATTAAGAGTAAATTATTATAAATCTTCACATATAAGAGCAAATTATTACAAAATCTTCAGTATCAAATATGAATATTTGGTCATTTGTGTAATGAAATATATAACATTTTTAGTAACAACCTTGTGACCGATATACAATTAGTCATAATTTTTTATGTGATTAATAATTACAGAAAAAAGTTTTGGTCATAGAAAAAGTTTAATGATACCAAAAAACTTCCATGACTAAAAACTTTATGACTAAAATTCTAGTCACAACAAAAATTTCTGACTAAATCTAAAGCAGCCATGAAATTATGACTAAAAGTAACATTTAGTTGCAAAACTGATGTGACTAAAAGTGTTGCAAGAAGATGTTGCGATTAAAGTTTTTCTTTTTTCCCCTTGTGGTGCTTTTATGTGATTGTTTTAATTATTTCTTCTTTAATTTTATTGCTCTTGATGATTAAGAATATTACATACAAGAACCAGGTTTACTTCAATATATATATATATATATATATATATACATATATATATATATATTACAGGAGAATTAAATTCTTAGCAAAATCGTGGTACCACTACGATTAAAAGTATATTTTATTGTGACTAAAGGTTTAGTTTTTTTGTAGTGATACCGACATGTGAATATCAACAATCTTTCAACACTAGATCATTAAATTCTTCATAGCTAGCTATTAGTATCAAGGGTCAGGGCGGCGCTTAAAAAGTTTCCATACCTCATGTCCAAACCATTAATGTTGTTCTATATCTTCTTCGAAAAATTGGTGGTGATATTTTGTCCAAGGAAAGCAACGAATGAACTGCAACATATATATATATATATATATATATATATAGAATTTGGTAGGCTGGCGTTTTCACCCCTTAACTTGACTTATCTTCCTCTTTAATTGATGAATATAATTTCTCCTCTTCACAACAAATATATTCCTCGGAATATTTATGATCGAGTTTGATGATCCCAATTCCTAAAGCTGCAAATCTCATGACTGTCCATATTTAAGGTGGTCCAAAAGAGTGTAGACTATTCTCTTACGTTTTTTTTTTTTTTGGTTCTTTTCAAATCCCTCTTAGAGTCGAGACGACGGCAGTCAGACGCATAATAATGATCAGCAAAGGCATATGCATAGCCCAACTTTGTCTGCGGCTTTTGTTTTTGCATCATTTTGTGGTCCTGAACTAAGATGGCTTTTTACTACTCCTACATATTTTATGTGTGTATGTATATGAATATATCATTGAATATGGAGCTTGGAAATTTGTGAAAACCATAAAAGCTGATCCATATCATAGGATGCCTTTTATTTGTTTAATGCTTTACTTTCCAACTGTTCGATGTTTGCTTTGTGCTAGATACGTCTTTAATCAAGTTAATTAGGTGTACACTCGTCGCGGCTATCTCGAATATTTATTAAAAACAAATTTAGTCTACATCAGTTCGTTAGAAAAAGAAAAAAAATATATATATATATATATATTGGTATAACAAATATATATATATATATATATATTTATAACAGGCTTGATTATGTGGTTTTCTCTTCTATCAACATCCTTTGAAATTTAATGAGAGTCTATTTTACGCTTGTCAAATTACTAATTGGGCTATCAGTTGGGGGCCAGCTCTTGATTTTTGTGGGTCCCAAATTGATCCTCTCCGGTCTAACTCAAATCGAAAGTTGCTTACATCGCAGCCCCTATTAAATGGACAGACAATCAAATATATATACATATATGTATGGGACTAATCTAATATTCCAAACAATAACGTGAGTGAACACTATTGTACGATTTTCCACCGACTTTAACCCTTAACCATACGTAAACTTTAATAAATCACAATAGACAATGAAATAAATAAAACGCCAGCAGACTCCAAAGGCAAAACGTGCGTACGTACCAAACACAGTGCCAAAGGGCAGGGTGTGCTTGGGCCAGCGTTGCAGCTCGATAAAACACAAAGTCAAGCGAAATGAAATTGTTTATTTGACGAGTAAATTAAAATGCATGCTGTACCAAGTGTTATATATATGTATATATATATACACATACTATTAATAATAATAATGATAATAACAATATTGTGGCACCCCACATTACGCAAGTGTTCCACCAATAAGTACAGAAAAGCCTTGGGAGAATCAAAGTCCTACTACATTATGATGCTAAACTTGTGATCCTCAAAAGGTCGTACGTAGCCCCTCTCTCTGGGTTGGAAATTTCTGAATAACCTGGAGAAAAGACGACTCAACGAGATTATTATTACATGAGGCACGCATGCATAATATATTTTTATATATATGTACGGTGTGTGTGAATGGGTGTGTTTTATATATATATATATATATATATATATGTTTCTCATGAAAGGACAGTGGCCTCCACGAGCTTATAAATATAACATGGTACAGTTTTGTTCCCCATGATTTTTGTATTTTCAGGATTTAGGAAAATGGTTGGTAACTTAATCCAACTAATAATTTGAGGTTGTGAAATATTTAATTATAATTGTTAAATATATTCTCTTTTTTTTTTTGTTTTCCCTTATTTTTCTGTTTTGAAACTATACATGAGACCCCATGCATGCATTGCATGGCCCATTTGCATCTCTTGACTAATTTAGTATAGTTTTGAGGTTATTAGTTAATGAAAGATTATGTTATATTGTTTATAAATACTGTAAAATATATTCTGTTTATTTTTTTTTCCCCCCTTTATTTTCCGTTTTGAAACTACATGAAACCGGCCCATGCATGCATTGCATGGCGCATTAGCATCTCTTCACCAATATAATATAAATTTATAATTACGTAGCAGAAGTCAAATTTGATGTAAAAGAGGTGGTGTGTATAATTGTTCACACACACACACACGTATACATGTATGTATGCACACAACTTAAATATACATGATAATTAATTGCCTAGGTTTTTACTCATCATGATCACTCTGAAAGCGAATTCGATTTTTTTTTTTTCCCTAGCATATAAAAAGATTCATATGTATATATAAATTAACCGGGAAAAGTGCTTTCTGCCAGCTTGTTCCACTATACAGCAAAAATTTTCAACCTTTAGGACAAAAAAGAGTAAATCTTTTGCGAGGGCCTAAAAGTCCGCGCAATATGGTGTTGTTAATCATGTTTACCTGTGATACACACACACGCACACACACATATGGTTATATGGATACTCACGACTCTTGTCATTATAACTTCACCGTGATGATGATGAAAACAGTACTTGTGCTACCGCTGTCGTGCAATAATATGATCATCATTCTTTCATCAACCAAATTAATGCGATCATCATCAACATAATTATATCTTTGGTCGCTATTACAATCTTTCTTTGAGTTAATAATGTACATTCTATGACAATCCTGAATGAGAGCAACCAGCATTAGTACGTATCCCGTAAGTGGTCATGTGATCGACAGAGGCTTACAGTGCTGAAGGCGGGAAACTCCACCGAAAGAATACGTGGATTTATAATCTCAGACACTCTAAATTAAGTACTAGGTTCAGGAGAGCAAACTTTCATTTTAAATTAACCCTTAAAAGAGTCACTAATAATCACTTGAATTATCTTTTGACCATAGACTTGCCAGGATAGTCCACTTCAAACTACGATTATGATCATCAAATTTGTTTGATCAATATGACTAATTTTTATTTCTGATTTAAAATCTTCTATAAAATTTGTAGGTTCCCAAATTTGGGATATCGATGTAGAGATAAAGACGAAAGGAAATAAGTCGAGTTCTTCATGTTTACGACTAAAAAGCAAAAAAGACAAGTGTCTTTATATACAGTTATGCAATTATATTCCAGATTTATTTATCATGATATAACAATACTACTTGTATTATCTGACAATGACATGATGTGTACATATGATTTCATGTGGTGCAATACATATAACTTAGGTGTCCACCTCAACGCAAGGCGACAATAAAAAAAAAAGCTTAAAAAAGAGAAGGTGAGGGTCCCAGCTTAAAATTTTTACTCCATTACGGCAAAGGTACAAAAGGTTGGACCACCGGACTGATCACTGATTAGTCTGAATCATGAAGGGCGTAGATGCGGTTACTAGCAAACGGACACACAAGGTGCGAAGGTGGCACCCAATTAAGGAAATCTTTTGAGATCTTGTGCCACTGACGTGAAAGGAACAAGAGAAAAGCCCCAACCAGAAGAGTATTAATTTTAACATAGATACATATAAAGTAACAAGAGGTGGGGGTTTGGTTACTTAGTTTGGCACTGATTCTAACGAGAGAGAGAGAGAGAGAGAGAGAGCAAAAAAGGAAAAAAGAAAAAAGAAAAAAAGAAAGACAGAAAGAAAGAAAAAGAAGGTATTCTCTGAGTCAAATAATATTATTTGGCTAGGGAACGTCTTCAATACAGCCACACTCTCTCACGCAATCGGAGTCGCAATCGCAATCACACCTCTCTTGGGTCTACAAACAGAGCTTTATTTGCTGGTGGGGTTTTTGTCAAGTATTCGTAGAGAAAGCACTCTCCCTCAGTCCTCAAGGCCTTTATGCACCATAAGTCCTCCGGGCAAGACAACCGTTTCCAATGTGGGATGTGATGTTTCACCTCGTCCTGACCCCCAACCTCCGTCACTATTATTTTACAATCCTTGGACGCTACGGCCATGTTGTGCACCGACTGACATAGCGTCCTCACCATCTTCCCCGCCAACGGCCCTTCCCCGTGCACGCCGTACATGAAGTAGAACCCGAACCGCTTGAAGAAGTCTGGCAGCGAAGGAATCAGCTTAAAGCATGGGAAAAACCTTCTTATCACCCTACTACTCTTCGTAAATAGCAAGCACGATAACGGAGCTTTCCCGAGCCACAGCTTGAAGAGTTCTCCGGTGTTCCATACGCTAAGCATGGCCCAACTCGTCGGAACTTTCGTGTTGTCCCAGGTTTCTCCTCTCGGATACGCAACCATGTCCCCAAGCTGAGTTTATTCCTCAGTATCTTGTCTATGTCGTGTGGGAAGAACTCGGTGGAGGACATGAACTTTCTGTATAGAGACTCCGCGTCTTCGACCTTGAGCTTGGCCATCTCGACGGTGGAGGAGATGTGGGAGGGGCGGTTCTGAACTGGGTTGACGAGAATGGCCGGAGTTCTGAACTTGTTGTAGCCGAAGTGTTCGACGAAAAGCCTGACCGAGGCCTCGTTGTCCTTCTCGGTCGCCATGTACGAGTAGTCGACTTCGTTGGCTGTGAACCACTTCTCTAGCTCTCGGACGAGGCTCGAGCCGATGCCTTTACGCCGCTGGTGGGGTGCGACTCTCAGGCCTAAGATGTAGCCCACTTTGGCTCTATTCTTTGGAGGTTTGTTCATTGTAACCACTTTTATAGAGCCTTGAATGACCCCAACTAACTCGTTGTCCAACTCAGCTACCTAATATGGCAATCATAATTCACAAAGTTAGGTTTTGTTAATCATTTTATTTTCATATAAGACATCAATACAGACAACTAGCAATGCCCGTATTATAGTATGTATTTGCTTTTTAAAGGATTAGAAGATAATGATGGGAAGAGAGACAGAGAGAGACAGAGAGAGAGAGAGCTTGATTAAGAAGGGAAGTTCATGAGTGTATGTAATATTATACCAGCATCTTATACATCGGACTGTTCCGGATCCTGCAGATGGGGTCACCCAAAGTGTCTGTGAAGAGAAAAACTCGTTCGGTCGGGCCTACTTCGCATCTTCGTTCGAGATCTTCAACGCGAGCTCTATCAACTCGTCTCTCGTAGCTCCGAATCATAAGCTGCTTGAACCCCATTCTAAGCACCATAGACGTCGTCGTCGTCGTCGTCGTTGAGAGAGACTAGTACTGATAGAGTGCTGGGAGAGAGAGATGATCAAGGTGTTTGTTGTAGTTGTAGTGTAACACCAAGAGATTCATGAAAAGCAAAAATAGACCCTTGCTAGGCCCCAATTAGTCAGCAGTACTACAATATGAGAGAGCAAAGTATTACTAGTAGTAGTGTTGAAGAGAGCTTTGCCTTGAGAGAAACTTTCCGTGAAGATCATCATCATTTTATATGGGAGAGGGGAAACTGGTATGGCCAAGAGAGCTAGAGAATGTTGGCTATCATATCATGATCATCAACATCAGCCTATGCTTCAAAGGAATTTTTAATAATATATACTAGACAAAAGGTTATTAATAATAGAATGTGTTTTTTGTCTCTCTACCTATAACTTTTTTTTTTTTCCCTTTCTTTTTTGATATGCATAATATTGATATTATACTTAATTAGCTTAAGCTTCATTTAAGCCAATCCACGTTTAGATAACCTCAGGCTCACGCCACTCTGCACCCCTAAGAAGATGTGTCGCTGGCCGACTCCAATTCGCTAGCCAATAAAATAAAAACAAGAAATTATTTGGTACCAATGACTTTTTTTTTTTTTTTTTTCTTTCAAGTATTATATATATTGTCTAATATCAATACACGTATACGTACCCCACCAAACCCTTGTTCTTGGATATGTACCGTACAGTCGGCTTCCCCATACAAAAAATATCTAATTAGGAATCTAATCATGGATTAGCCAAGTCCAAACCGATAGTATTGTGTTATAATAAATTGATTATAGAATAGTTAATATTCCTATCAAATGGAATAGGAGATGGCAGATATGAAATTTCACCTAATTGATCAAAGAGCTGGGATTGCGTCGACGAGGGCGGGGTGGCGGGGGCTACGTGTATGTATGCCTTTTGGTGCATGGTAGGCACATATGATTTGGTGGCGGGATTAATTAATCAATTAATTAACTAATTAGTGACTTTTTGGGTTTAGTTAGTTAATTATTTGAGGCTTTTGCAGAAAGGAAGGGGAAGAGAAAGGGAGGGAGGTTACTTTTGTATATGGCAATGGCACTATTATATAGTCTTTTCTTTTCTTTTTTTTTTTTTTTTTTTTTTTTAAATATGATTTTAGAGAGGTTTCTAGGAATGCTGGGTGGATCTGTGTGTGGTCCATCAGCCTCCTTTGTACACTTAGATTCGAAAATGAAAGTGAAACCCCCACTATAGCCATGCCTCGTTTACTTGTGCTAATTAAGCTAATTTTCCTAGATTATAATCATAATGCTTTTGCCTAACGCACCTTAAGGTGCGTGAAAATTTAGCCTTATTGTCGCGACAAAAACTAGAAGATGAAGCGAAAAAACTGGTAATGGAAGATGATTAGTTTGACAATACAAATTTACTTGAATTATGATCACTTTGGATGTTATATTGAATATTTATCAAAGAAGTTGTGTTTTCAATTTTTTGTTGGTGTAATATATACATAATATACATTAATTGTTGAGAAAGACTAACTATGGTATTATTTATTTTCTACGTATGGATGGTATTATTCTCCATGGAGCTTGTCCCACCGGGATCCATCCGGAACAGGACATGAATGGGAGATAATCATAAAACTGGAGGGACGGAAATGGGGACCAAGTCTTATCCTTGACTTGTGGGCAGGGAAGGGAGGGAGATAGCAATTCTATCCCGCCTCCATCTCGATATGATTACACAATACTGATTTTTTTTTTAAAACATCATTAGTTCTTTTCAAAATCATGACTCTATTCTAAGATTTGTTTTGTATATTTTTTTAATTTTTATTTGTCATGTGTACTTACTTTTGTTTTAAGTTACTGAATTTGAATGAGACGGATGTATAGATGGGATCTCCCCAACAAGAAATTCCCGACTCTGACTCCGTCTCTCCTTAAGCGGGGGGACAGAACGGGGATGAAAATAATTTTGAGAGGCAAGGATGGAGATGGGATGGGAAAGCATTTACTTATCCCGTCCCGCACCATCCCATTATTATCTCCATTAGTATATTTCTTAAGTTTTCTTTTTTTTTGTTTTCTTCTGCCTTGTATGTTTCCTTTTAATTGATATTTTGTACTTTGAAAATTGTTATCAGTGTCCCCTACCCCAATTAAAGT
Organism: Ficus erecta; assembly: GCA_008635985.1. Lineage (NCBI taxonomy): Eukaryota > Viridiplantae > Streptophyta > Magnoliopsida > Rosales > Moraceae > Ficus > Ficus erecta. Next base: position 286,294 of record BKCH01000624.1, on the reverse strand, counting down.
AAGTAACTGAATTAAGCTAATACACACAACTAGGATAGATAATTTAATAACTTTAAAAACTTTTTCCACAGTGACGGTTAGTCCATTATATATGAGACACGCATAAATATATATGGCCTACCTTACCCACAAAGAAATATTAAATTCTATTTGAATCTTCACCAATTTTAGTAAAATATGGAAATTGGAACAAAAGACGCATTGAGTTGGGTTTTGGTGTATACAATGATTCATAAAAAAAGCAAAAACACAAAAAAGCACATCGAACAGAAACCGCAATATAAGCTCAATATCGCACGATGTATCACTCCTTTCATCTCACAAAGCACTCACAAAAAAAATGGTTAATTTCATGAAAACCCCCTTTTTCTTTCTTTCTTATTTTTTAATTACTTTTCCTTCCTTTTTAGTCCTCTAAACCTGCTTATTAGTTCCTTCCAACTACCTCACTTTTCTTCACTAATCATCAGACCACCCATTATTACTGGAAAAAGATTGCAATTAATGGTACTTATGCGGTAAAGCTCTCACATCCCACCCAAAGTTAATCACACAATTTGGTCGAGCCACTAGTACCACCATAGTTTTGATAATCTTTGTTTAAAAGCAATATTATCATTTTTTTTAAATCACTGATAGTGATGTCAAAATGATAAGAGACAATCATTTTATGACTTTCTCTCCATTGCATATTCTTTGAATGTTCGATCTATTTTTTTCATCCTCATAATTAAAATATTTCTTTAAATTAGTAAGATTGTATGATTAACGTGCTGAGAATCTCTAAGAATAGTATGTGTGTACATGTGTATATATATTTAAATATATGATCCTAATAGATTCTCAAAAGGACAATGATAATAAAAAGTTTTTTCATGAATGTCCAAATGTTTAGATAATATTGTGTAAAACTAAGATGACTATTTTCATTTTATACAATCTTACTTTTTAGATACATGTATCATGAAAGAACTTTCTTTCATGATATGAATCATTTTTCTTCTCGAAAGAACTTTAGACAGGCGTGAAAACGATATTAATATCTCTCTCTTTTTAAACTCAAAACCTAAAGGAAATTGAAGGGGAAAAAAAAAAAGTAGGGTCCCTTAGTTCATGATTTAAGCCTCCACAAGAAGTGCACCTTCAAAGATGTGTACACAACCTGTCTGCTTTCTGTTTTTTCTTTGCATGCATTATATTGTCCTCTGCATATGCTTTTCTGGAAGGATACTTTGGAGCTAGCTAACATTTTTAACGTGTCCAATGACTAGAGGAGGGCCCACACTCGTCTGTCCTTTTCTGTGGGTGGGGGAGATATTGAAGTGGGTCCCACTCTTTATACATAGGGAAGGCAAAAAAAAAAAAAAAAAAAAAAAAAAAAAAAGAAACAAAAAAACCTCACTCTTGGGGAGGGCAGGGAGGGAGGGAGTTCCTGGGGAGAATTTTTTTAGCTTGTTTGGCGTTTTATGATTTGGGGTGGGAGCAGTTCTCCTTCCATGATTTTTCTTCACATTAATCGCATATCTATATATATATATATATATATATCACAAACTTATCGATAGATAGAGAAAGGAAAGTGTCGTGCGATGTTTTTGTGGTGTTAGTTCTTAGTATGTTCCATGAAAGAGTCTTTCGATCCACTCGTAATAATCATTATTGGATCGTATCTTTATCCATTTCTCCAAAACCCCTTTACTTGTTCCATTACAATTAATGGCGGGGGACCTATGTTTACATTTCAAGGGTTCTTGTGTGTCGACACATGCATATTTACATATATATATATATATATATATATAAACCTAAACATAACATATATATATACGTATGTATGTATACATGGGATCCCAATGACCCACTATGTTAGTTTGGGTTTGGACGTGTAAGATTTTGGTTCACACACATTGACACACACAGACACACATATATTTATATATGTGTATATATAGTACATCTGATATATATATATATATATATATATATACTTATATGTGTGTGTGTGTGGGGCATATGTAAGATATCTACTTGGGGGATTGATATACACAACTTGAAGATACCAACTAAATGAATTAGTAATCTGGATATGCACATTTATATATAAATACACATGTAAGATATCTACTCAGGGAATTGAGGTGCACGCGTGGGGATTGCTAATTAGCCGCCACTAAAGAATTTGTCACAGATTTCAGTATCAAAAACTAACCTAGCTATAAGGGCATCTTTCATTAGGTTGTAACTTATTTGTGTGTGTGCGCGCGCTACATGTAGCTATGCATGTAGTTCAAACTAGAAACAAATAGGGAAGGAAAACCATGCAATACTATGCCTATTAAACAAGTACATATACATACTTACATACATATGTATATATAGATATATATATATGCATGCGCTCTCATAAATTATGTATACAGCACAATTAATATATTCAATACGCTTGTGAAGCAAAGGTATGAGGAAAATGTTAATGACCATCACCAACTCTAGTATCCTTAGCAGTAAAAAAGATCATGGTATTTAATTATATATGTATACGTCATTATTTTATACATATATATATACTAGGCCGTACGTATTACTAATAATAGCTTATTTATAGTACAACTAGACTCGTATAATACTGTATGCGTCTCTTATATGATCAAATGGTTCATGATTAGACTAAAAGATTGATAGGTGAATTCCTCAGAGTGATAACTAGCACTAGTAGAAATGTTAAACAATCATCGAAGTCGAGAATATATTATTATTTTTATCTGTCAACCACTCGACAAAGCTCAGAAATAACGTCAAATAAATTCACATGAATGGCCAATTGTGGGTATACATAGTACAAAAGCATATCCACCACTCCCGGGCATTTCGGTTAGAAAGAACATACACACATATATAAGTATATGTGTGTGTGTGTGTGTATATGTATATATCTGACTTTGTGCTTTTGTGGTCCTCCATTGATAATCTAATTAAATGCAAGCTATGGATAATGGGCATCCACGAATTAGTGAAAGAAAGGGATCGAAATTAATCAAATTCAATTAGAAGAACAAGTATAAGTACACGTGCAACGTTTGGATGTCTTTTGGCAAGAAAAATCTAGATTTGTTTAGAATGAGGACGCAACTTTGATGCTGTTCATCGGAATATATATAGTGATTCTGGTGGTTTTTTTTTTTTTTTTATTCAAACTCTGTATTTTTATGGTGAGGTCAAATATAGTATTACCGCTAAATTTATAATCACCTTTGTCAACAATTCTACAACGAGTAGAATTGAAAAATTACTTAAATATGATCTAACTCTTTTTTTTTTTTTTTTTGGGATAAAATCCTTTTTAACATTCGTCGTTAAATATGAACTTTGTCCGATGATTCGTATCAACTCCGAAAACTTTGTGACTAAAAAGGTCCATTTCCTTGTAGTGATGTGCTATTATTGACTTCATGCCAGGAAATAATAGGAAAGTTGCCAATGACTAAGATGTAACATATATAAGAGAAAAGTTTATAAAAAAACATGTATAAGAGAAAAGCTCAATTCGATTTATATAGATCTAGCCTTTTTATAAGAGAAAAGTTTATAAAAAAAACATATATAAGAGAAAAGCTCAATTCGATTTATATAGATCTAGCTTTTTTTAATTCAGGCTATACGTACGTACGTATCTACTAATCAAAATCATCAAGTAGGGTCAAATTTTGTGGCCCTCGGCAGATACATTTCCATATTTTTTTTTGGGTCTGTTTGGTTCTCATTATTAACCTAAACATCAATTGCATGTTTAATACGAAACAAGAGAAGGTACAAAAATCCAAATAATTCAGATTATAACTTGTATATTTTTTCCAGTACAATTATATAGCCGCCCATGAGTGAATTTCTGTATGAATTTTCTTTCAAGTCCACTCATGTCCGTAGTGAGTGGGTGACTGGCTTAGATGGAGCCATATGTGGGGGCTCACCTCTAAATTTTCCACAAATATTCGAGTTTTAACGTTTTGAAAGTCCGGCCCAAAGTCACTGTTGTCGGGTTGGCCTTTATCAGCCCAAATCTAGAACGGCGATTTCGTCCGAAGAAAAAGAGGTAAATAACATATTTACAGATACTCAAAAAAGTAAATATAAATAATTACTTGCATTTTTCATTAGGAATATTTACTAGATAAATAATCTATTTATTAGTAAATATGCTTTTTATTTCAATAGTATTATAAATGTTTTATTTTGTTATTCTAAATTTCATAAATATACTATTCATTATGTATATTCCCTTTCGTTTTTTTTTTTTTTAATTTTAGCATAATTAGTGAATTAGTATTTTAGGATTCTTTTAGAGAAGTGTTAAATTCGAGTGCCGATTCTGTACAAGCATTAGAAAAGAGGATAGTACCTAGTCTAATTTATTCTATAATTACATCGTAATATAAATAAGAAGATAACAAACAATTTAAAATTAATCAACCCTATAGATTTACAACTTACTTTCCTCCTAATTTTTTCTCCACTAAACAACTAAAAATTATATATATATATATATATATATTTTTTTTTTTCGTCTTCAAAATCCCTGGTATAATTTCCTACCTCTCCCTTTCCACTCTACCCAAGCAACAAGGCACTTTAAGAGACGAAAGTGAGAAGGGCCGAAAGGAGTTCCTTTCAGGGAATGAGCCCACTTTCAGGTGAAAGATAGCAGACCCTTTTTGACCGAACTGAGTGAGGCATCCAATTTCCAATTTCCAATTTCCAAAGAGAAAACAAACCAAAAGAAAAGAAAAGGCCCAGCCATCAAGTTGTGGAGCCCACCCTAATTTACAATACCAATTGAAGAAAATTGATGCCAATTGTGAGCGTGGGACTCTCTCTCTCTGACTCTTCCGTACACGTCTTAATCAGGTGGTCTCACCACCTGCACAGGTGGTGCCTTCTGCCTTGTCACAGTACATCTATTATTTGATCCCTCAAAATCACCTTTGATTTCTTTTTTCTTTCTTTTCTTTTTTCTTTTTTTCTTTTTAAATAAAAGGGTTATTTATGCTTTTTTTTTTTTTTATCTTATATATTATTTTTAGGAGAGTCTGTGGTAGAGAATCTCCCAAATGACTCTAACGATAGAGTTTTTTTTTAACCGTTAGATTTAAATCGAACGGTTGACATATCAGGGGTGTACCATATTATCATATATCTTACCTCATTTAAACTTTTCACCCCAAGTCCTCTCCGTCGCCGATGACTTTCCCGCCGCCTCCGGCGACCGACGCCGACGAACGTCCCCCGACGCCAGCGACCCACCCCGGCCCCCCACCCCCGGCCCACCCCTGGCCCCCCACCACCGGCCCCGGCCGCCGGTGACTACCCTTTCTCTCTCTTCTTCTTCTCTCTCTTCTCCACGCCGGCGACACACCCCAGCCTCCCCTCCACCCCAGGCTTCCAGCCCCGGCCCCCCACCCCCCGGCACCCCCCAGCCCCCCCGTCGGCCCTCGGCCCCCAGCCCAGCCCAGCCCAGCCTAGTTCCCCGCCCCCACCCCCGACGGGGGGAAGAGAGCGAGAGGGGAAGAGAGAGAGAGAGAGGAGAAGAAGAGAGAGAAGGGAAGAGAGAGGGTGTGGGAGGGGTCCCGTCGGGGCTGGCGCCGGCGGGGGGGCCGGGAGAGAAGGGGAAGAGAGAGAGAGGGGGTGGGGGTCCCGTCGGGGGGGGGGGGGGGGCGGGGGTGGGAGGGCGTCGACTGGGCTGGGGGCCGAGGGGCCGGCGGGGGGGCTGGGGGGTGCCGGGGGTGGGGGGCCGGGGCTGGAGCCTGGGGTGGAGGGGAGGCTGGGGTGGGTCGCCGGCGTGGAGAAGAGAGAGAAAGGGTGGTCGCCGGCGCCCGGGGCTGGGGCCGGTGGTGGGGGGGCCGGGGGTGGGTCGCCGGCGTCCGTCGCCGGCGGCGGGAAGGTCGCCGGCAACGGAGAAGACTTGGGGTGAGAAAGTTTAAATGAGGTAAGGTGTATGATAATATGGTGCACCCCTGATATATCAACCGTTCGATTTAAATCTAACAGTTAAAAAAAAAAGCTCTACCGATAGAGTCATTTGGGAGAGACTCTACCACAGCCTCTCCCTTTATTTTTAGTCAAGAAATTATATCATGTATTTTGAATTTTTATATCTATATATTATCATATTACAATTAATAAATAAATTTATATCCCTTTTTGATTAACACTTAATTTTAATTTTAAAATACCCAAATTATCCTTTATTTGACTACAAATATGTAATATTTACATTTCTATACTATTCATTTTGTTTTTATTTCAAATGTATACAATATATTTTATAATTTGATACTTTTATATTATTAGATTACATTTAATAAATAAATCTATAAATTTTTTCCAATTAATGCTTAATTTTTACATTTGAAATACCTAAAATACCCTCAAAATTGAAAACTAAAAATAATTAAAGAAATTCTAATTACCAAACGGAACAAGAGAGATTTGACTTTATAATTTAAATTATAATTTCTTTGATTAATTTTTTTATTTTAAATTCAAGGATGTCTTCCTTTTTAAGGGTGATTTGGGTATTTAAGGTCAAATTAAATGTTGATCGAGAAATGGTATAAATTTGTATATTAAATATAATATGATGATATACAAATGTAAAAGCTCAAAACGCAATGTATACTTTTTAAATAAAAGAAAAATACAAGATACAAAAACGTAAATAACCCAATAAAAAATAAAACTTTTATAGGCAAAGAAAAAGCTCATTGCCACAAAATACAGTCATGAATAGTAACATTCATACCATATTTTATTAAAAAGAATAATAACAAAGGAGGTAAAATTAGGTGGGATGATTGACCAGCCTTTAAATAAATAACAACTTTTTGGTTAAAATTTTAAATTTAAATTCGAAACTTAAGAGATTTTCTTTAAAATTAATGAAATGAGTGCCCGTAAAACTTCATAGTAAAAAAAAATCACAGTTATAATCCGACAAAAAAATGTGAATAGTAATCTTATAAGGAATAAAGATTAAAAAAGAAGGAAATAAAGAAAGCCATAAAGAAACGACAAGATATTCGGAGTACACTACATTATACGAAGTCAAAAAACAGGATAGGCTAAATAAATTAATCATATTCTTAAATGATAATTCTCTATGAAAGAAAAAAAAAATCTCAGAATTCGAGTTATTATTGCGAGCTACAATGAACCACCGTCCCTACCATTATAATTTGGATCGAATTAATTTACCAAACTCGTGATGGTTGTAGTTAAAAAAGTATCCTATGTGTTAATTCACAATAGAATTTTAAACATTGATAATTTAATAAATTTGATGATACGATATCTATATAACATTATTTCAAATTTAACCTGAATCATTAAATGTTCATCAAAATTTAATTTAATTAGATTAATATATGATGTGACTGTTTGTAAAATATTTACTAATAAAGTATTTTTGTTGGGACCCTACTACAAAATAGAATCGTATTTAGAATTCCAAAAATAAAAAGAGACATAATTCCAAACTACGTTTATTTTCTCTCTTAGCTAAAGAAAACTCACCCAAATGTTTTTTTCCACGGTCGTAACCGACCAACCGCAAGCTCTTAAGTGATCTGTTGAGGAGTCCATGTCCTCAAGTGTCTTTTTGGTTGATGATTGTCTCAACAACAAGCCTTTCTTCCATATCACTCCTCTCTCTCTCTCTCTCTCTCACTCTCACATACACTTTCTCTCTCCTCTTCCCAAGTTCCCAACCAACCCCAAAACCTTTTCCTTGCATTCTCCTCATTCTATTTTCATGATATTATAATAATAATTATTGGTAATATTCTGAGGTTGCTTGGTCCAGAATGAAAAAGTATTCAACTTCAAAAGGAGGCAGTACCAGTACTGTCTCCAACGTCTTTAACAGGGCGGCCATAGATTGGGAGCTGAGGCCTGGCGGTATGCTTGTCCAGAAGAGAGATGCCAATGGAGATGCCTCCTCTGGCCCTATGATCAAGATCAAGGTTTCCCATGGCTCTTATCACCATGATATCACTGTCCCTGCTCATTACACTTTCGGTATTTCTTTCGCTTAAACCCATTTTTCTTTTCGTTCTTTCTCTCACGAAAAATTTGAATTTTCTGCTCAGACCTACTGTTCGAACCTATGAACTGAACGGGTTATTAGTGTGTAATTTACATTTTCTCATTTGGGTTTTGTTCCTTGATGGAAAACTTTAATTGCGTCATTTAGCAATGTTCAAGCAAGTTTGGTGATTTTAGGACTTCCAAGTCACCAAACTTTCTCCTTCTTACATATACTTGATAATAAAATCTGGCATTTGGATTAAATTAATACAACTTTTTAAATTTAAATCAATGCCGAATTTTGTTGTTGTATGAAAGGTGATCTGAAAAGGGTTCTGGCCCACGAGTCCGGTCTGCAGCCTAAGGAGCAAAGGTTGTTGTTTAGAGGGAAAGAAAAGGAAGATGACGAGCGTCTGGACATGGTTGGTGTTAAAGATATGTCCAAGATTCTTTTACTAGAAGATCCAGCTAGCAAAGAGAAGAAGCTTGAGGAGATGAAGAAAAATCAAGGCCTATTAAAGGCGTATGAAGCCGTCGCACAAGTTAGAGCAGAGGTTGATAAGCTCTCTCAAAAGGTTGGTACTTTTCCACTAGTGGAAATAGATCCTTTTTTTCTTAATCTTGTGACATCTCAAAGAGTACATTGTAGTCTAAATGTGTTAGTGTGTTAATGTGATATTAGGTTGTCACTCTAGAGACAATGATGCGCAGTGGTGCTAGAGTTGCAGACAAGGAGTTTGTCATCTTGATCGAGTTGCTCATGATGCAGCTGCTCAAATTGGACACGATCGAGGCTGAAGGCGAAGCCAGAGCTCAGAGGCGGATCGAGGTTGGTGATCATTGAACTTCTCCAATCTTGTTAGTTTGGTTTACTTGGGGCAGATGATGTTGAGTACCGTTAAAATAACATACTTTACTTTTAAAATATTTACATTTTATGATATGATCTGATAGTTAAAAACTGTATTCTACAAGTAGGTATTTTTTATTTTTTCCTAACCTATCGCGACTGTCTCCTCTTCCACCGGCATGTTTTCATGAGGGTCAGATTAGGGTTGTTTCCTCTGTAAACTATTCAGGATAGGCTTTTAGAAAGAATAGAAGCGTCCGTGAGAATATGTAGGGCCTTCACGTAATAATTGGAGTGATAATTAAACCGAAAACTGGTTAGTATTTACTTCCAGTGACTAAAAACCTAATGTGGATATTTTTTAGATTCCAAAGCGGATTAACCAAAGCGATTATCAGTAAACTAGGAAATGTGATGCTAAATACATTTTTTAGAGAGAGAAATTTTTTGATCCCTTTTTATGAACAAACATTTTTGAGTCTAAGGGGACCATATAATCATTTTAAATGTGCATATATAACTGAGTGGTTTTAGAATGGAATCCAATGACTGAAGCTGAAGCAATACAAGAACAATCAGTCTGTCATAGTACAAAACAAGTTAAGAAACTTACAACTTTTCTGTCCACTATCCCCTGGGGGTGAAAAACTGCATAACGAGATGTTCTACCACATGTTTTCACAAAAGATGAGATAATGAAATTTAATTACGATGACGGTCAAAAACTGTCCAACCGGTTAGGTTTTTAATTTTTTTTAATTTTTTAATTTTTAATTTTTAATTTTTAATTTTTAATTTTTTTTTGGGTATTGAATTACATGACATGTGGTGGATATATATATATATATATATATATATATATAATTTTTGACATTTCAAATTGTGTGTTGGATTGATAGACACAACCCCAATTTTCCATGACAGGTTCGTCGTGTCCAGAGCTTTGTCGACACGCTTGACAACCTGAAGGCAAAAAATTCCAATCCAGTCATGAACAGGACCAATTCAGTGTCTGTTACTACAAAATGGGAGACTTTTGAGTCCGGTCTTGGAAGCTTGTGTGCCCCGACACCAATGCAATCTTCTACTAAAATAACTCAGGATTGGGAACTCTTTGACTAAGCACAAAATTGTTTGCATATATATATATATATATATATATATATCTTTTCCCATCGGAGAACGGTTTGTATAAAGTTGAATATCTTGTATCTATGGCTGTTAATATGTAATTCCGCGAAAGCTTGTTGAGAAGCTGGTTTTGGAGAAGCAGAGAAAGAGATGCTTTTGGACAGTTTTGATATCTGTATATATGATTTGTTTATTTGTGTTACATATTTAATTGATGAGATTTTGTCTCATTATTGCTTTCCTTAATTTTCAGGGGAAAAGGTGAAATTCAATTAAAAAAAACAAGTGTTTCTCACATAAGAGGTTCTCTTCAGCTCCTTACTAGTCCTACTAGCACGATTGAAGTGTTTTTTAGGAAACTTCTTATGGTAGGATATCTCTATGAGTTTACCAGTTTTTATATCGTACCATAGAATTCTCCTCAAAGATGATGAAAAGAGAAGTTGATTTGAAAAAAGAAAAAGGAATTACAGAAACAACTCCAACATATAGAGCTAAGCCGTATGCTTTGGAAGAAGCTTGTATAGTTTGGGAAGGGGTTTTGATTGATCAAAAAGAAGAATCTACTTCAATCGATATGTCTTTAGGCACGGCCATACATAACATAGAAATCACACTTGGAAAGGGTGGACAATCAGCTAGAGCAGCAAGTGCTGTAGTGAAACTGATTGCAAAAGAAGAGGAATCGGCCACATTAAAATTACCTTCTGGGGAGGTCCGTTTGATACCCAAAAATTACTCAGCAACAGTCGGACAAGTGGAGAATGCTAGGGTGAACCATAAAAGTTTGGATAGAGCCGAATCTAAATGTTGGCTAGGAATCTATAAAATTAAAGGGTGAGAAAGTAATGGTAAAAAGTTTCTCGTTCATCGCTAAGTTTTGTTGTCGTTTTTCTTATTCTTTTCCTGTCATTTGCGTTGTTTTCCATTTTTAATGTCCTTTTAGTGTTTTGTTGTCGAACTTTGGTTGTTATTTTTGGGGTTTTCAGTCGTTTAAACCATCTTCATGTCGTTTGGTCATTTTTAATGTTGCTTTTATTTGATTTTTTGCTCTGAATGTTACTTTTATTTGTTCTTGTCTTTTGTAAGGTTTCTTCCCCCCCCCCCCCCCCCCCCCCCCCCCCCCACCATTTGCTTTTACTTATGATTTTCAAATCTTATTCCTTTCAATCTTGTCTCCATAGCATTAACTATTTTTCTTTTCTTTTGTCATTTCATTCATTTGCACCGATTTACTATTTTCATGTCGTATCTTGTTGTTTTGTTGTCGTTTCCGTAATTAATCAATTTTCAGTCGCTTAACTATTTTATTGTCGTTTGGCACTTCTTTTGTTGTGTGTATCTTATTGTTTCTGAGTTTATTGTCGTTTAATGTAGCACGTCCGCTTCACGTTTGTCTTTGGATATTTAACAGGGGTTTTTAAATGACCTTTCTTTTCTTTTTCTTTTTTTTTTTTTTTTATATATATGTTTTTTTATAAATGACCTAAATTTTAAAAAATTTAAGTTTTTAAAAATTAATTAAAATATCTTTTTTTTCTCAGATTAATCAATTTTATAAATGATTAATTAGATTATAATATATAATTAATTATCGATAAATTATTGATTAATTATAATAAATCACTGATTAAATATCGATCAATCACTTATCGATTATCGATAAATCATTGATTATACTTGATCATAATATAACTCATAAATTTTTATACTAAGATTAACCATAAATAACATCACCAACTTTTTAGTCAATTAGTAATTAAACACCAACCCATTCTCTCCCCTTCTCTCTCTCTCTCTGCCTCTTTCTATTTGCTCTTCTCACACACGATCTTGGCTCCGTCATAGTGTGGCTTTGTCGCAGTGGAGAAGATGACGGTGGAGGCGGCAGCAAGGCGGCGCAAGCGCAAGCGACGATCTGGGAGTTCATGTTGCTCCGATTGGATGATCAAATATGGAGTGGGAAATCAGATCGGATGGCTCCAATCTCACTGATCTAAGGTCGCTCGTGAAGCTCTGATGAGAATTGGTATGTGCGATGGCGAGATGGTAGTGGCTCGTGTAGAGATCTGCCATGGAAGTGAGATCGGAGCTGCAAGTTCACGGGATCAAGGCCACCACGGCGATCTCCTCTCAGACTCCGCCGACGTAAAGATCTGGTCGATGGTCGTCGATTTTTCGTCGCCATCATGAAACCTTAATTGCAGTGATAGAGCTGAGAGAGAGGGGAGGTATTTGAGAAAAATGTAACTTAATTAAACGAAACATATAAATTAGGTCATTTAATTAAATAAAATAAAATTGAACAATCTATTTGATTAAGTAATTAATATAAGTCGTCCACCTAATTTTCTTATTTATTATACCTTCAATTTTTTTTTTTCCTTTTAAGTCGCTTCACTTTCAATTTTTGGCCTTTTAATTTTTTTATGTCGTTTCATTTTATGGCCCTTTTTGTTGTTGTTCTTCCTCCATTTTATGTCGTTTTTGTTTCCATCTCACTTAACTCTTCGTCGTCGTCTTTTGTTCTCGTTTTATCTGTGGCTTTTACTTTGTTGTCTTCTGAATTTCCACATTCATTTTCATCATCGTTCTCTTCCTTTTTCAACATTTCTGGGGCTTTTTTTTTTTTTTTTTTTTTCCAACTTATTCGTTTTCGTTTGCCAATATTCTTTTGAAACTTCTCTTGTCGTTTGTAATCTTGTGTGGCCCTTCAAAATATCGTCGTTTAACATTTTTGCTGCCTTTTACATATTTAGTGGTCGGTTAAAGTTATCCAGTCGTTTTCCTACTTGTTGTCGTTTAAGTACCATTGGGTCCTTATCATCTTTTTTGTCTTTTTAAGCTCTTGATGTCGTTGGCATTTCTGACGTCTTTTTCAAATTTCCTCGTCGTTTTCATTTTATTTCTCCGTTACCTTGTCACTTTTTTTTGTCTTGATTTAAAGGTGAATTTTTTATTGACTGCCATCTTTTGCTTTGTTGCTGTTAACCTTTCCTTGCCGTTTCTCATTTTTGTGGCATTTTTGCAATGTTTCCTAATTTGTTGTCGTTTTTACAATAATGTCGCTCAACGATTTATTGTGTATTTGTCTGTCGCTCGATGGTATGCTGTCGTTTTCATCTATGCTGTTTCGACTTTTTTCGCGCAAATTACGTTTTTACCCCCAGAGCTTTAGACCGTATCATGAAATACCCAATGAACTTTAATTTGTAATATTCTTTGCTTCTGAATTTTAGAAAGGTTTGTAAATTTTCCCCTCAATTAAATTTTTGACTAAAAAATACATATAGCACTCATTGAAAGCATGAGTTGTATATTTTTTCATCAAATTATAAGCTTTTCTCATTTAATATCTGCAATTTGTACTTCCAACGAGTGTTATGTGCATTTTTCAGTCAAAAAATTTAATTAAGGTGGAAAATTCGTAAACTTTATCACAGTTTAGGGGGAAAAAATGTTACAAATTGAAATTTGGGGGGCATTCTGTGACCAGGCCTAGAGTTCATGGGATAAAAGTGTAATTTGTCCACTTTTTCTTCGTTGAATTGTTCCACATAATATGGTTATCATTTTCATTATTTTAATTTACTCCCCCCCCCCCCCCCCCCCTTTTTTTTTCAAAAGTTTATCCTTTTTTTCACAAAGCTATTTTGTAGGACATCCTTAAATTTTTTTAAATCTAACAACTTTTTTACTTAACTTTTTTTTCTTGACAATCAACACACTACTTG